>CM044439.1:6544893-6570854 GCA_024363595.1 Xenopus borealis
GATATAATTAATCCTTATTGGAAGCAAAACCAGCCTATTGGCTTTATTTCATGTTTGAATGTTTAGTAGACACAAGGTATGAAAATCCAATCCCTTATCCAGAAAACCCCAGGTCCCAAGCATTCTGCATAATAGGTCCCATACCTGAACTGTAATTACACCTATAATTTAACTGTTATTAAGCTGCTGATTCTATGCAACTTCTTCCTAAGGTCCCTTTATAGCTGTGCCGCCCAATGGAAACGTTACTTAGACTGGGCTGTTCCATTCTCCGGTGCTGTGGGATCCATTACAGAGGATTATACCACATTCCATACATTACTGGGCTGGAGTTTAATAACATCCTTTAGAGGTAAGGGGTAAAGAAAATAAACACCAGGGAGAAGTAGTGAAAGTTCCAAGAAGTGTGAGCGGTTGGGACATCTGGAAAGGAAACGAGTGCTTTGGGGGTAAAACAGTTTTGTCGTTCAAATAAGTTTATGGACCCCCTTTCCTTTGGAATATTGGAGGGTCCCCGCGGGGTGGAAACGTGACTCCCTGCTGATATATTCCATGTTCAACCGCCAGCAGCAATCAGACAAATACTTTCATTATTTTTACTACAGCAGCCAAACCTAATCCCCACGTATTATTCATTACAGCCCTGTAAAAAAAAACTGTGAGTAATGAAGACTAACTGCAAAGCTGCTCGGAACTGGACATTCTATAAGATACTAAGGGGCATGTTTACCAAGATTGGAGATAAAGATCTGGAGAAATTTCTAGAGATGTTGCCCATAGCAACCAATCAGATCTTTGCTAACTTATAGGTGGCTTTTTAAATCTAATTGCTGATTGGTTGCTATGGGCAACATCTCCAGAAATCTCTCCAAATATTTATCTCCAATCTTAGTAAACATGCCCCAAACATTTAAATCAAAGGCGAACCACTCCTTTTATATCTAGCCTGGCTTTGAAGTGATAAGACAAAAGAGGGAGATCAAAGGATTGTTCCCCCTTTTTCGATGAACTTTTAGGGGCAGATTTACTATCGGTCGAATTTCGAATGCAAAAAAAAAAATTCGAAATTCGACCAAGGGAATAGTGGGGAATACTTGGGTCGATCGAATATTCGAATTTAATTCGTATATTCAAACGATTTTAATCGATCGATCGAATTTTTGAAATGAGATCAAAGATACTGATGCCCAATTCGGTAGCTTTGATCTGGCGAAGAAGGTGGTCGAATAAAAATTTAAAGGGGAAGTATTCGACCATCGAATTTTCGAATAAAATTTTATTCGAATTTGAATATTCGACGGTCAAATTTTCCTAATTTGCATATTCGAAGATTCAAATTCGATCGAACTTCGAATTCTTCATGTGAATTTAGTAAATCTGCCCCTTACTATGTTATAGAATATCCTATAGATATCAACTTACAATTTCTCTTCCTTATCCATTTCTTTTAGCTTTTAAAGGATTTGCCTTCCTTTGCTACATCTTTCCTGCTCTCAAATGGGGGTCACTGACCCCAGAAACGGAAAAACCTAGCAACCATGCACTGATATGAATAAGAGACTGGAATATGAATAGGAGAGGCCTGAATAGAAAGAAGAGGAATAAAAAATAGCAATAACAAAAAGGGGCAGATTTATCAAGGGTTGAATTTCGATTTGGAATAAAATTCAAAAGACCAACCGAAATCAATTCGAATTTTTTTTCGTTTGAATAGGTCCATTTATCGATTTCGAATTATTCAAACTGAATTTTTTAGTGCATTCAATCAAAAAAAACCCCCAAAAAATGTACATTTTTCAAAGTCCACCGAAAGACTCCATACAGGTTCTAGGTGGTCCCCCATAGGCTAAAACAGCAGTTCGGCAGTTTTTAGATGGTGAATGGTCTCATTTGAATTTTTAAAGAGACGCTACATGATAAATTTTCAGCAAATTAGAATCAAATTTGGAACGCAAAAATAGCTTGAAATTCTAATTTTTTAAATTCGAAAATTCACCTCAACCTTTAAACTAAATGTGTAGCTTTGCAGAGCAGTTGTTTTTAGATGGGGTCAGTGACCCCCGTTTGAAAGCGGGAAAGAGTCAGAAGAAGGCAAATAATCTAAAAACTATAAAAAAATTAAGTTAAGTTAACTTTAAAGGGCCTGTAACCAAATTTAAAAAAAAAATAGTTTGTACATAACAAATAAAAAAAAACCAAAACACATTTAACTTTAAATTCACAAAGTCTTTATTAAGAAATAACTTACCGATACTCCGCTTGTACTCCTCTTCAGAAAACGCAACAGCGTGACGATCCATCTCGCAGCGCTCGATTTCTCCTCCCTGCCTTCCTTATAGGAGATAGCCAGGGAGGAGAAATCAAGTGCCGCACGATGGATCATCACCCTGTCACCTTTTCTGAAGATGCGGAGTATTGGTAAGTTATTACTTAATAAAGAGTTTGCGAATTTAAAGTTAAAGGGGTGGTTCACCTTTAAGGTAACTTTTATTATGTTATACAACGGCCAATTCCAAGCAACTTTTCAATTGGTTTTCATTATTTATTATTCATAGTTTTATAGTTATTTGTCTTTTTCTTCTGGTTCTTTGCAGCTTTCAAATGGGCGTCGCCATCCCCTTCCAAAAAAAACAAATGCTCTGTACGGCTACAAATGTATTGTTATTGCTACTTTTTATTGATGATCCTTCTATTCAGACTCTCTCCTATTTATATTCCAGTCTCTTATTCAAATCAGTGCATGGTTGCTAGGGTAATTTGGGCCCTAGTTACCAGGTTGCTTAAAATTCAAACTGAAGAGCTGTTGAATAAAAAGCTAAATATCTCAAAAGCCAAGAATAATAAAAAACGAAAACCAATGGCAAATTGCCTCAGAATATCCCTCTCTACATTATACTAAAAGTTATCTCAAAGGTGAACAACCACTTTAAATGTGTCTGGGGTTTTTTTTTTTGTTGTGTACAAACTATTTTTTTTTTTTAATGTTACTGGCCCTTTAAAGGTGAACCACCAGGGAAGAACAATAAAAAGAGGCAATTCTAAATCCAGTTGAAGGGGGACGAGACGGGTCAAGTTCTAACCATGGCATTGCCTAAGAAGAAACTTTGTTGTAGAATAAATCAGATTTGTGGCTTGCAGGTCCCTATTTCCCCGTTCATTAATAAAGCCCCTTAGAATAACAAGTGACTCACAGAGAAATCAGTTGATTATTTTGTTTAAAACAAGCAGAAATATGGCTGGTAATTGCACAGAACAATTTGGACGATGGGACGCCGTTAATGCAAGAATAAAAGGTAAAGCCATCTGTGCACAAAACAATATGACAGTTGCAGAAACATAATTTAGACGGAATAATTGAAAATACATTATCGGCGGTAATTAAGGTCCAGAGCCTGTATTTAGTTCTTCTATTGAAGAAGCCAGCCTGCTTTGGTTTTGTAACTGAATTATTTTATAATAACGGTAATATATTATATAATAGAGTATAAAGGAATTTGTTTTATTTAACGCTTTACACTGAAGTTATCAGCATCCCACTGAGGCATTGGGGGTCACCGGGGCTCTAACACTTGGGGCAAGGTTCAAATTTCAAGTTTCTAAACACACCCGTCAACTCCCATAAACGAAAAAAAAAAAGGACCGATTAAAAATTTATTTAAAAAAATCAATTAAAAAACAAAACAAAAAGAAACCGGGAGAATAGGATCAAGCTGTAACTTCAACTCGAATCAAATACAATTAGAATTTTTCGCCAAAAAAAAAAACCAAACAACTCCAAATTGTAGGAGGTCCCCCATAGCCTAAAACACAAATTCGACAGGTTTTAGACGGACTATTCCCTACACTAAGGGGCAGATTTATCATAATTCACAAATTCGAGGGTTTTGGACCTCAAATTAGGCAGAAATTTGACTGTTGAATTGAAATTGAATAGTTTTAGGCTATTTTTTGAGCGCTATTCGATTTCTTGAAAAAATCGTACGATCGAAAAAATTGTGAAATTTCCTTCGATCGTTAAAAACAAATTTGTATGATTCGAACGATTGAGGCTTTTGATCGTACGAATGGTATTCGACCAGGTAATAGAAAAAAAAAGCCTATGGGGAGACTCCCATAGGCTTCTATTGCTATTCGGTAGGTTCAATCTGGTGAAGTAGGCAGTCGAATAAAATTTGAAGTACTTCGATCATCGAATGTTCGAATGATTGATATTTGATAATTCGATACGATCGAAATTTGCATATTCAATGATCGAAGTGGGCAAATTTGCATATTCGAATATTCGATAGAATCGTATGATTAGAATTCGATTGAACTTCAAATTATTCACCTGAATTTTGTACGAATTTGAGTTTTTTTTTTTCCTACACTATTCCCAACTATTCGAATTTGAGGGTTTTTTAACCCTCAAATTCGAATAGTTGGGAATAGTGTGGGAAGTAAAATCCGTCGAATATCGAATTTGAAGTATTTTACTGCAATAAAAAAAATATTCGATCGATAAAATCATTCGAATCGAACAATTCGAACCATTTGATCTAATTTTTTTATCCGATCAAAAATAATGAAACCCAATTCGGTAGCTTTGATCTGGCGAACTAGGCAGTCGAATTAAAATTTAAAGGGGAAGTCATTCAACTGTCGAATATTCAAACAGATTTTTATTCGAATCATTCGATTCGATCGAATTTTCAAAATTCACTGGTCGAAGTAAGTCTGCTCTAAGGGGAAGATTTACTAAGGGTCGAATTTGAGGGTTAAAATTCAATCGAATTTTCAAAATTCACTGGTCGAAGTGTTCTTCAAAAACAATCGAAAATTCGAATATTTTTGAAAATTTGAACTTCGAATCCTTCATGTGAATTTAGTAAATCTGCCCCTCGAATAAACTCGAAATTCGAATTTAAAAATTTTAAATTTTCAATTCAACTCTTGATAAATCATGAAGTATTCAATTTTTTAGTGCAAAATGAATGAATGAATGAAGAATGTATGGACTTTAATATGAAGATCCATTTGGATACACTTGGACGTATCAAAGTTCTTTTCAGTCGAACAAATAACAGGCTCCATCACAAAAGAGGCACCATGTTCTACTTTGCTTATGTCCTTGTAGTCTGAAGACAACACGAGGCAATTAATGAGCACTTTATAGGGGTTACCATGAGTTGGAAAGGTTATATTTGTGCAGCTGATATTGTTTATTAAAGGCAGCCTCAAACTAGTGATCATATTGGCGTTCTCATAAAAAAGAGAGTATAAATAATGCAAGATGCAGAACTAAATCTCTGGGAAGAAGAAACACACAGTCCCCACGCTTTTAAAGAAGACAACACTGATTAAGACTTTCGCCGATTCATCCACCAGTCACTGCTCAGAGAGGACGTCTCATTATGAAAAGTAAAAAGAAATCTAAACAATACACACTTCACTGCCAATTCTTACTCCAGACAGTTGTCTACTGCAATGGATCAGTGGTACATGGAAGCAGGTTCCTTAAAGGTGGTTTAGAAGTTGTTTTCTGGTCAGTCTTGTACCTCCAAAGACTTTCTGCTCCATGTGTACAAGACGTTGTGAAGCGGACAGAACTAATAATCATCAGGTGACAATTACATTGGTCATGTGCAAGCTTATAGGTAGGGACAGCAAATGCTTGAAAGCCCCTTTGGGTTTACAACAAGAGATCAAGGTAGGGGAAAACATCAGAACAACGCACAAAGAACAATACAATAGTGTCACCACTTATGCTTTTCAGAACAGTATTAGAAGCAAAAATCAAACTATGACTACCTAAGACTTTCATGACTACTACCATGGTCTCCAACTAATAACCAAAACACCATGGAAGCCATGGTTTCCAAAGTCTACAGATCACTTGTACAGGTCTTCCAGGAGGACCAGCCCTCCCCGATTACCTGTAGAAGTGTCACGTTGGCTCATCCTGAAAGGCAATTAAAGTGGCGCATTTGGATATTGACTATTTACTCTAGATTTCCCTGAAGCTCAGCTAGGTGGTCAATAACGATGGAATTTGGAGTTGAACAGAACATCTATTTGCTTCCTTAGATATCAGATGACTGATACAGAATACCTTTCCTATATCTGTTATTAAATATTTAGAGGGGCCCGAAGAAAGAGCACACATCCAAATGGGGTGTGAACCAAAATAAAAAACATTAATCTACTATTCTTTAATAATTTGACATGCCTGTGTTCCTGGACAGGTGGTATCTACAAGGCTCTAGCTGCACCTTGTGCCTAAGAAATAATGAATGGTAAGGGAAGTCCAGGTGGAAGCTCAAATAGCATGTGTCCAACTTGTGATCAAATATCTTTTATCTAGAAAAGATATTATGGTGGTTTTTTGCTAGAATGTGGGGGCAAAAAGGTGCATTGTGGTTAAAATTCATGGTGATTAGTGCCAGTTTGTTGCACTTAGCCAGCCTTTACATTAGAAAGAGTAGAAGAGAAAAGCAAACCGCTCAACAACTGCAGAATATAAAGATCAATAGAAAACACCCACAGCTAATTACAACTAACACTAAACCACACAAATGTGCACACTCTTGTGGAACTTCCCCTTTCATTAAACAAATTAATTAATTAAACATAAACATTAAGCAAGTGCAGCCATAACGCCAAAGGTCTGGATTCATGCATTATGAATAATAAACGTTGGGAGCATAATCCAGTTCTTTGTGTTCACTGTATTTCTCTACAAGAGCCGGGCAATCCCATAAACATGATTCACTGACTGCTGAACAACAAATGTTATAGTTCCATTACAAAACCTCCCCCCTGCTGAATAGTATGACCGGAATCCACCCGTTCTCTCATTCTGCAACCGATCCTAATGAATCGATAACGTCATGAAAATATATTTATAGGAACAAAACAAGGTTCAAGGTGATACTTGGGTAAAATATTCTGGAAAGAATAAGAACCATTATTGTAATTACACACACAGCAGCACTGCTTCAGCTACACGCCGAGTCTAAATACTTTTGTTGGGGAGCGAGATGAAAGTAAAGCTACTGAAGACAATAATTTCTTATAACATGAACATGTGAATTAAACCCAGCATAAATCCCAGGAGATTAGGAGGAAGGTATCTGCCAAACCCTCTGATACGTGGATATATTTGGAGAGATAAAGTAAGACAATTTGACAAGCCTGGCCAACATCTGCTAGTGTATATCAGACTGGAACTAGGGTTAGGCAGAAGAAGCAAGTTTCTAGGGAACAATGG
This sequence comes from Xenopus borealis, assembly GCA_024363595.1. Classification (NCBI taxonomy): domain Eukaryota; kingdom Metazoa; phylum Chordata; class Amphibia; order Anura; family Pipidae; genus Xenopus; species Xenopus borealis. Next base: position 6,552,143 of record CM044439.1, read on the forward strand.
TGGGGTGCTAGGTACCTTTTCTGTTTTCCTACACCTAGATTGGGCCCTGGATGAGGGAAATTGAGGTCCTACAGGCTGGCACATCTAGTCACTACCTGTCCCCCATCCCTTCATGTCAATATGGAGGCGAGGGAGTGTGGTCAGTGATCACTCCTTGCATGGAGCTCATTCTTGACTTGGCCTGGCACTTAAAGGACTCCTCACCTGTACATGAGTTTTCATTCATTTTGCATTAAAGGGCAAGGAAAGGCAAAATAAATAAAATCCCATTTTTACTTTCTTTAATGAAAAAGAAATCCATCTCCAATATACTTTAATTAAAAAAATGTGTACCATTTTTATAAGAAACCTGATTGTATGCAGTGAAATTCTCCCTTAATTTAGTGCTGTGGATAGGAATTGTCAGACGGTCCCTAACTTCCGGCAGGCAAACAATCATACTTATGAACAGCAGGGGGAGCCCCCGCCTTACTTACCAGCCATGCAGAACTCAAGCAGCTTTGTTTTTTGATCATTTATGACGATCCCTAAGAAGCCCAGATCACACTGAGCATGTGCACAGTCTTGGTCTTACAAAGATGTATAACAAAGTTACAAGATGACAGCCCCCTGTGGCCAACTTTGAAAGCATAAATCATTTGTTTGATTAGGCTTGTGGTGCAGTAAGTTCATGTTTATGTTTAGTATACAAAATACACCATTTCTACCCTTATTCTACTTTACACTTTCCTTGTCCTTTAAAACCAGCCAGCAATCATTGGAACCATGCTCTTAATCTGCCTTCTGAGCTCCCAGTAGATATTATACCATTTACAGACCTGCCTTTAACCTGGAAGGGCTGAAAGTCACTCAGTTCCCAGTCCCTTGTGTGTCTAGTAAGGACCTGGAAACTACTTCTGGGTTCTACTTGTTCCCCCTTGCTTGCACCCTGCAGACATGAGAATGTATTTTGGGGGTTCAGGTATGGTGTAAAGAAATTCAAGACAACTTGGGAACAATCAGTATGAGGGTGTGCAGTATTGAATGGGTACTCATACATTTTGCTGTGACCCTCATGATGGTTCTGATCTACGCGTTTAGTGACCCAGAATCAATGCCTTTATCATTTCTTTATGACCTTGGCAAGTCCCTTTAGTTCACTCACATGGGGAAAACCTTAGGTTGCTTAACAACTAGCCGTACTATGGAAGGATAAACAATATCACTGACGACTCAAAGAACTTTCTTTCTTCTTGATTTATTGGTCTGAGTGAAGACCGGAGAGAACTAGAGCCTTAGGGAAGCAGCTTGCCAGTTATTTCTCTTTTTATGTCCGTGAGACAAGCCGTGTGCCTCCTAGTGACACAGTCTTATTTATTATTAACAACACAAGAAATAAAGTACAAGAAGATATATGTCTCTGGCAGGCACTTAAAGGAGTACACAAAGTGATGACACCTTTAACAAAGAAAAATGTTGGATCATAATAGGCTTGACATAGGTACCTGCTGCTGATAGTGGTAATATTCTGATTCCAATAGTAAGTACAACCACATAAACAATGAACGCTAGTGCAATGTGTTGTATGTCAACTACCTGTATGTATTTGCATGTAGGTTGAAATGAATATGTTCTACACTGACCAGGGATAGACCACCAATCATATCCCAGATGTTCATCTAGTCGCCCAACAACTGAAACTACATCATTTTCTGGCAAATAATTCTTATGCTTGGTGCAGAATGCTTGCACTTAAAAAGCAAAATCTAATTCAAAGTTTGGGGTTGTCCCTGTTATGGAGAGTTCCATTTGATTGGGGAGGTTGTCCCTGTTATAGAGAGTTTGTTTGAGGGGACAGGTTGTCCCTGTTATGGAGAGCTTTAGTTCAAGGAGAAGTTGCCCCTGTTATGGAGAGCTTTAGTTCAAGGAGAAGCTGCCCCTGTTATGGAGATCTCCATTTAAGGGGAGAGGTTTTCAATGTTATGGAGAGCAAAGTTTCAAGAAGAAGTTGTCCCTGTTATGGAGAGCTCCATTTCAAGGGGAAGTTGCCCCTGTTATGGAAAGTTCCCTTTGAGGGGTTTCTATATTATGGAGAAATCCATTTGAAGGGTGTTGTTGTCCGTGTTATGGAGGGCTTTATTTATGCTCTTTTTGAGTGGCCATGCCTGCAATCAAGACCATTTTACAGCTACCAGGCCACTAATCTTCTGACTTTTTGTGAGATAACACAAAAGTAAAAAACAAGCATTTACATCTACAAATAAATATAAATGTAATAATAAAAAAATGGCCCTCTAATTCATCCACTGATAAATGCATCTTGCATTGCAGTCGGTGCTCGTTTATTTTGCTTACATATCTATGTCAAGAAGGAAAACAAATGATTCCCCTACTTAACATAAAATCAGCAAATGAAATTCTTTTAATTAATTCACCTGCAAGTTCCAATTCATGGAAGATCATTGGACATAAAATGTTCAAGTTCCCGTAGAGGTGCCCAGAGAAAAGCACAGCTATGATACTTGGATAAACACAAAATGAATTGATAACGGCTACTTGTGATATCCGGAGAGAATGTGCGACCTCCATTAACCACCTTCTCTAAACATTTAGCAATTCCTCGTAGCGTCTGTTTGTTCTGGCACATAATAATGTTGCTTTGTTCTCCCACTGCACAGAATGGGAATTTCAGTTTAACGGCATATAAAAAGGAAGCTAATTGAGTTCAGCCGATGTTGACGGATACACAGTATTGCCGTTAGTAAGAAAATGTGTGTGGTTGGCTTGTATAGTCATGCCCTGCAAAATGTTCTACACTTGTGTAAGGCATGCCAACCACCATCCTTCCAGATGTTGCCAATCTCCCTCCAACAGCTGGGAATTAGGGGCAGATTGGGGAAGGGCCTGGGTGAAACCTGGTTAGATAAGACACTTGGAGAAGAATGTTGGGGGGTAAGCAAATGGTAACAGAAATGGAAATTTTGGATGCTATTGGGGAGGTATGGAGATGATGAGAGCAAAATATGAAGTTACAAAGAACTATGGGGATGTTACAAATATGAAGATGTTAGATTCATGTAGGTAATTGTTGGAAGCTACAGAAATATTTGGTGGTGTGGGAATGTTGTGGAGTAATGATACAGCGCTACAAAATAAGTTGGCGCTATAGAAATACATGTTAATAATAATATGCGTAGTATAGTATAAAGTATAAATTACAAAGTTGGGAGACTTGAGAATGCTGAGTGGGAGTTATGGGACTGTTAGGAGCCATAGTGTTGGGAGACATGAGGGATATTGAGAGGTATGTATGGGATTGTTGGAAGGTATGGAAATGTTGAGCTGAAATTTGAACAGGAATGTTGACCGGTTGGAATAGGGATGTTGGGAGGTAGGTATGGGAATGCTGAGATGTTGGAATAGTCAGGGCCGGAACCAGGGGTCGGCACGTACCTAGGGCATAAGCTGGGGGGAGCCAGGCACGTATCTTCTCTGTCTCCTACCCTATGTCCGGTCCCCTCTCTCCCCAACTCTGTTTTGGTTGCCTAGGGCATCTGGCTGGCCTGGCTTGGCTCTGAGAATGTTGAGAGGTTGGAATAGGGATGTTTGGAGGTAGGCACTGGGAATGTTGAAAGGTAGGAATAGGGATGTTGGGAGGTAGGTATGGGGATGTTGAGAGGTTGGAATAGGGATGGTGGGAGGTAGGTATGGGGATGTTGAGAGGTTGGAATAGGGATGGTGGGAGGAATTAGGATACTGGGAGGAAAGTATGGGACTAGTGGGAGATAACAGAATGTTCAGATGTTGGTATTGGATTCTTAGGAGCTACAGGGTTATTGGGAGCTATGTGAATGTTTCAAGGTCAGTATGGAACTGTTGGGAGCCATGGGGACCATCAGAGGTACTTGACTGTTGACACAAAGACTATTGGGAGGTATGAGATTGTAGATGTTTAGATATGAGACTGTTATGGGAAATACTTGGAGCTACTGGGCTGAGAGATATTGAAATACATAGTTATGTAGCTTTTGGGAACTAAGTGGATATTGAGAGGTCATGTTACAAACGTCCATTTTAAACTTATTTATAAATATAAAACTGCATCTGTGAGAAGAATGGAAATGTGTATTATATTAACTAACAAAAGAAAATGTCATTGTAAACATTCAATACAAATGAAATCTTGCTTTACTCATGTTTGCTGGAGGAAGATGGGAATGGGAAGTCACTATCCGCCCATCATTAAAGGCACACAGCTCCAAACACACACATAGGAGTAAAGGCACAGAAACCACGCATTATAAATTCTTTGCAAAATCAGATCATCCAAGGCACAATTTTTCAAACTGACTCTAGTGCAAGGATTATGTCTAGCGCTGAAAACATTGCATTAAAAGCAGTTAAGGGTTCTTTTATGAATAATACAATCATTTATCACATATAAGTCAAGGAAAAAGACAACATCTACCCAGACCTACTTTGCAAGGACATATTTGTTCTGCCAGTCAAGCTATTGTCTGGGTGGTAACGAGGATTCTCCTTCAGACATACCACTCGATTTTAATAGATATAATAGATAGATATCTATTAAATAATATATAGATATAACATAGGGGTACATCAGCCCAAATTCCTAAACAAAGTAATTTAAGATCACCTATTATGATGAGTGCTCCCTTATAGCAAAACAGGCAACAACCTGAGTTCCAGGTGACTTCCCTAAGTGACTTATCTGTTGAATTGTTGAGGGGTTTACGAAAACTAAGTGGAAACATACACAAGATTTAAAGTAATTACACAACTTAAGGTAACAGATCCTCAACTTAAGCACTGGAAATAATACCCGCACCTCTATGCTAGGGATGAGTTGGATGAAAAAGGATATTGGTGACTGTGATTATACAAAAGCTGGAGGGTGCAAGTTAGACATCCCTAATATAAATAGAACCAAGGATAGGATACCCTAAACTAAGTAGAAACCTAAGAAATTGACTTGGACTGGTCAGCTGATATAAAGTTAAGGAAGGCAGCAATCTGATTGGTTGGTACAACCCAAGCCTGAGTTCCATTTAAGACAATTTCTTCAATTTCATGTCATTTTGCTTGAAAGAAGAAAGGACACATATATTGAGACAGTGTTGGTGATAACAAGAGAGAACCTACCAACCTTACAATGACACTTTATATAAAATACCGTCCATCGAAATAGGAAAAAGAAAAGAAACCAAACGAGGCTTTAGCCAACTGGGCCATGGAAAACTGGTAGCCAAAGAAAATTTTCTGGGGGGGGGTCAAGTAAGCAAATATCACATAAAGTAGCATCCAACTGAAGATGAACCTATTCATGACAATGCAGAAGATACCCTTATTAAGACTTGCCTTGGGGTAGGAAGTGTAAAAAACATTTTGTGTTGCTGGGAATTAAATTTACAAACAATTTCTTGGAATTAGTTGGAGAAGTCAGAGTAGAGAAACTGACCCCACTTGCCGACACCCGTGAGCTACGGCCACAAGATGGGGGTCACAATAAATTGCTTCTTGAACATCTATAACAATCAGATATTTCCCTAGGTCAGTACCCGTATGGCACAGTGTTGTGGGATTTAAGAGGTGCCAAAGTTCTACCAGCAATAGATACATTCTGATTCCTCTATGGAAATATAAAAGGTGCTAATGGTGAGAACTTGCTGTGGTTGGACAGGTTGTTCCTGAACAGGGAGTGGGGTAGTAGGAATATGCCCAAACAGCATTCTTCTTGTAGTTTTGATTTAGAAGCTACTTATGGAAGAGAAAGATTAAAGGCCACAACTGTTGCACCTTTTTTTGGATTAATACAGTGATCCCAAGAAGTGGCTCTTGAGCAACATATTGATCACCAACTCTTTGGATATACTCCAAGTTGCATCAAATTTTAATTTCCTGACTGGGAGGCAAATTTTGGTTACATAAAAACAATATTTCTGTAGACTGCCAGTTCACACAAGGCTACCAAACAGCCAATCATCAGGAATTATTTACATGTTTGTGTTGTTCCGCAACATTTTTTTATATTTGAATGTGGCTCATGGGTAGAAAGAGTTGAGGAACCCTGGATTAGAAGACCACAGAGGTAAATGGGCAGTTTGTTGTGCTATAAAGTTGTAGAAGGCATGAGGGGTTATTTACTAAAGTACACAAAGTTTGTCCAGCAACAGGAACTCATAGCAACCAATCAGCAGGAAGCATTTATTGGCCACCAGTTTATAAGCAAACATCTTATTGATTCTATAGGTTAAGGCTTTTGGGCAAACCTCTATTACATATGGGGGATACGTCTAAAAAAATGACAAATTCTTACAGGAGTTACACATAATTTTCTTTTAGGACAAAGCATGTTGCTCAAAAGTAGCAAAAAGCTAATTGGCTGGTTAATCTTTGTTGTTTAGGAAAAATACTAGAAAGTTAATATACTAATGGTGCAGTTGTCATGCTATACTTGGAGACAATCCAAATACCCATAAAACTTTAACTGTGTTCATTTAAAGACCTGTAAGTACAACCAATACTACCGGTTATATGCAAGTGGCATGGGCTAGAAAACATTTTATTGATCTTTTGGTCTATATACCTTGATCACTTACCAGATTCCAAGAAAGTTGGTAAAAAAAAAAAAAAAAACATGTATAACTACCAGAACAGGTATTGAACTGTCATTTACCCTATTCTGCAATTTGGACTAATTCTTTAATTTTCCACTCATGCGTTTCTTGGAACTCAACTCTTTTGTTTCAAGGAGAGAACAAGATACATAGAAAATTCTACAACATATGGATACATTGGGTCAATATAAGAAAAATAAAAAAAGATCCAAGATTGAATTAATCAATTAATTAGTCAATCTGTCTTTTTTGAAGGTCAAAACCAGACAGGTGGAAACCCTATTGGGATAAGTTCAAAGTAATAATGTCTGTTGCGGTGTTTGTTAATTTTTTTAACAGGATCCAGATTAAATCTAGGGTGCACCTTTGGGACCCAAGAGTTGGTATTAAATTAACTCCATATTGCATTTTAACTAAATTACAGGTATGGGACCCGTTATCCGGAAACCCATTATCAAGAAAGTTCCAAATTACGGAAAGGCCATACACTTCATTATAATGATATAATCCAACTTTTTTTTTAATTATTTCCTTTTTCTCTGTCATAATAAAAAAGGAACTTGTACTTGATCCCAACTAAGATAGAATTAATCCTTATTGGAGGCAAAACCAGCCTATTGGGTTTATTTCATGTTTATATGATTTTCTAGTAGACTTACAGTAAGGTGTGAAGATCCAAATTACGGAAAGACCTGTTATCCGGCAAGCCCCAGGTCCCAATGATTCTGTATAATAGGTCCTGTACTATTACTAGGGATGTACAAAATCCACTATTTTGTGGATTTAAGAATTACGAACATGCATTTATATATGCAAACGATTGTAAGGAAAGGTTTAACAAACCTATTTCACTATTTCCTTGTTTGTGTAGATTATGAAGATCTTATCTCATGAACTAGTCCAGGGTCCCCAATCTATTTTACCAGTGAGTCACACTTTTTTGTAAAAAGAGTTGGGGAGCAACACAAGCATGAAAAAGTTCCTTGAGGTGCCCAATAAGTGCTGTGATTGACTTTTTGGTAGCCTGTGGACTGGTAGCCTACAAGAGGCTTTGTTTTGCAGTACACCTGGTTTTTATTAAACCAAAACTTGCCTCCAAGCCTGGAATTCAAAAAGAAGCTCCTGCTTTGAGGCCACTGGGAGCAACATCCAAGGGGTTGGTGAGAAACCTGTTGCATGTGAGCCACTGGTTGGGAACCACTGAACTAGTCCATAAGAAGATTTGGAATTCAATCAGGAGTTAAGTGGCACCTAGTACTTTAAGAGCTAAGCAAGAGCTGGGTTCCGCCCTGGAAAAAGAACAAGTAAGATGTTTTCTGGAATCCTGGAAAGCACAAAAATCAACACGGAAAAGTAAACGTGGCATGTCACCTGTAGGCTCTGTTCCTTTTGTTGGTTTTGCTTCAGCACACAAGAACACGTGGCTTTTGACCCTGTCAAAATAAGGGCAGCCACCCATGACCTAGAATCTCACAGGTGTGAGTGGCCGACTGACTCCAAATAAGCCAGAAAAGAAAAAACCCTGTTCTGTAAAAAGAACAATATGAGTGGTCACGCCAACTTCCCTCTCTAGCAGTGAGAAGCGGTATCACATTCTCATGAAATGATGAACATGTTTGTCCTTTAGCAACTCTTCTGATCGTTTGGACACTGAAGTTTCAATAGATATAAGTGGTTATACAACACCGAGTGGCACAATAGGTATTATCTTTACTTCTGTAACATTAATAGCCTCGTACAACCGGAGGCGCCTGACGTTTGACCTGTTTTCGGATCACTGATTAGTAACCTCACGTTGAGCTCTCTCTCTCCTCTCTCATTTCACCTGCATCAATTTTTTAGCAGAAACCAATTAATCAACCGGCTTGAAAATAACGTTCTAATAATTTTAAAAGCATGTGAAAAAAAACGCACACACCATTTATTTCCAAGAAATTATGCAAAATGTTGAAGGTTAGCAAGTGATATTACACCTGACCACCCCCCCCCAATTCTCATCCACAAGAGAAAGCTCATAAAATTCACACATGGTTCCCTTATTGTAGACAACGCTATCCATGAATATGAAAAAGAAAGAATGGCTGCACTCACATGCCGGATTTTAAGCAACCTTTCAATTGGCCTTCATTATTTCTATTTTATAGTTTTGTAATTATTTGCCGTCTTCTTCTGACTCTTTCCAGCTTTCAAATGGGGGTCACTGACCCCCCCCCCAAAAAAACCCCAAAATCTATTGTTACTGCTACTTTTTATTACTCGTCGTTCTATTCAGGCCTCTCCTATTCATAACTAATGCATGGTTGCTAGGGTAATTAGGACCCTAGCAACCAGACAGCTGACATGGCAAACTGGAGAGCCGCCGAATAAAAAGCTAAATAAGTCAACAACCGAAAATAATAAAAAATGAAGACCAATTGCAAATTGTCTCAGAATATCCCTCTCTTCATCATACTAACAGTTCATTTAAACATGCTGAATGGGTTAATCCAGGAAGAAACGCTCAACCCCACGCTGTTGAGTTAACCCATCGAAGGAATTTACATTTTCTATCTTGAGTGTGATCCTTACGTGTGAGCTCTAAAAATAGTCTCTTTCTATTGTCATCCAATCAATGCAACAATGGCAGCCCCAGCTGCAGCCTCCCCAGCGCTCCTGCAGGGGCCGAGGCCGGGAAACTAGAAACTTACCAGGCTGTGCATAATCCTCCCTCCATCTGGATTCACTGCCAGAGCCTCGTCATACAATTGCTTGGCCTCCTCCAAACAGCCTTTCATCTCAGCCAGCCTCCCACGCATGTACAGCACTCGGTGAGATGTGGGGAAGAGACTGCCAGCCTCCTGGAGGCAGAACCCCGCTTCTTTCAGCTCCCTCTGCTCCATGAACAGCTCCGCTAGGAAATGAACAGCAACAAATATACAATTAGCAGCTCACTCCTTTACTTTGTTTCCAGACGTTTAATCGCAAGCTCCTACGTCCAGTGCAAGGAGATGAAGGCTGGACAGGGCCACTGTGTATCCCAAACAGACCTACACCGTTGTCTATTCCTAGACAGGTATGGGATCTGTTATCCAGAAACCTGCTATACAGAAAGCTCCAAATTAGGGAAAAGCCATCTCTCATAAACTTCATTTTATCCAAATAATCCAAATGTTTAGAACTGATTTCCTTTTTCTGTGTAATAATAAAACAGTAGTTTGTACTTGATCCCAACTAAGATATAATTAATCCTTATTGGAGGCAAAACCAGCCTATTGGCTTTATTTCATGTTTATATGATTTTCTAGTAGACTTAAGGTATGAAGATCCAAATTATGGAAAGATCCAATAACAGGAAAGCCCCCAGGTCCCAAGTATTCTGGATAACAGGTCCCATACCTGTATTTGATCCCAACTAAAATATAATTAATCCTTATTGGAACAAAACCAGCCTATTGGCTTTATTTCATGTTTATATGATTTATATGAAATTATGGAAAGATCTGTCATCCAAAAAACCAGAGGTCCTTGAAAACAGGTCCCATACCTGTATATATATTTTTACAGCTATTTGTGCTGTGGTTTCAGAGTTATGAAGCATAGGCTGACAAGCAGCAAAGCATTCTGGGTACTGATATGTAAATAAGATGTTTCCATTCTTCATTGAATCGCCTTTATCAGCTACTGTATATACACTACAGGGTAATGAATATGAATGAACACTGTTCGATATATATATTAAAGGGGTATGTTACAGAATGGCTAATTCTAAGCAGCATTTCAATTTGTCTTTTGTTTTTTTTTTAATTATTAGCTTTCTTCTGCTGACTTTTTCCAGCTTTGAAATAGGGGTCACTGACCCCATCTAAAAACAAATGCTCTGTAAGTCTACATATTGCCATTGCTATGTTTTATTACTTTCCTATTAATATTAGAATCAATGCATGGTTGCTGGGGTAATTTGGACCATAGCAACCAGATGGCTGTAATTGCAAACAGGAGAGCTGCTGAATAAAAAGCTAATTAATAAAAAAAAACACAAATTATAAGAAAAAAACCCAATAGCAAATTATCAGAATTTCACACTCTACATCACACTGAAAGCGTATCTGCAGTTGAATAACATCTGGGGCATATTCTGGACATGTATACAGATGTATAGGCTGATATATTATAATTTGTCACATATTTGCACTTTACCCTATCCTTTTAACCCCTAAGGGGCCATTAGCACAGAAAGCAGCCAGGCTGTAGTTCAACAAGATCCAGCAAAGCACATTGCCATTCTCTTGCATTTCATCGATGCTAATGACCATTTCAGCTGCACTCGTGACTCATTTGTGGACTTTTATGTTGTATTTTGTGGACGTGTGTGGGGCAAGGTATCCATTAGAATGATGGAAATAACTCTCCCGGGCTATAAGATCATTCTGAAAAACTGTGATAATAATAATAATTCCTTCCAAGATGAGCAGCTGTGATTAACGTAATGACTTCAGCCTCATTATTAAAGATGTATCATAATGTATCCCACTCCAAATGTGCAGCAGCGCTGAAACCCTCTTTATAAAACACGTCTATATTTGTCATTTGCTTTAGTTTCAGTAGCACTCTTTGTTTACTCTATTCACCAGTTACTTATTAAAGGGATACTGTCATGTCACATCAGTTAATAGTGCTGCTCCAGTTGAATTCTGCACTGAAATCCATTTCTCAAAAGAGCAAACAGATTTTTTTTTTTTATATTCAGTTTTGAAATCTGACATGGGGCTAGACATATTGTCAGTTTCCCAGCTGCCCCCAGTCATGTGACTTGTGCTCTGATAAACTTCAGTCACTCTCAACTGCTGTACTGCAAGTTAGAGTGATATGACCCCCCCCAGCAGCCTAACAACAGAACAATGGGAAGGTCCCACTGAGACTCATTCAGTTACAATGAGTAGGAGAAACAACAGCCTGCCAGAAAGCAGTTCCATCCTAAAGTGCTGGCTCTTTCTGAAAGCACATGACCAGGCAAAATGACCTGAGATGCACCTACACACCAATATTACAACTAAATACACTTGCTGGTTCAGGAATGACATTTTATATTGTAGAGTGAATTATTTGCAGTGTAGTTTAGAAATAAAAAAAAAATACATCATAAAAATCATGACAAAATCTCTCTCTCCCTTTGCTGCCTGTAGCCTGTCCAGTGTCAGACTGGGGGTCCCAATTCAGACGCAAAGCCCCCCTTCTCGAACCACAGCCTGACCCTGGGCCTGCCAGATTTGTTTATGGGAATAGCTTTCCTGTAGTTCAGATCTTTTTGGATATCAGGTTTCTGGATAAGAGATCCAATCTCTGTATTAACTTTATTCTTCTGCATTTAAAACTTAGAGGAAGGTTATGTAGCATCAGGGGAACATGGGGTGTGGTCTCTAGTATAACAGCTCCCCCTGCACCCCCCATAGTTATGCCTCTGTTTGTGGCCCCTCCCCCCACTGCAACCAACTGGATATTACATTCCGCTATTCTTCTATGAACTGCAGACTAGAACATTATCTATGGATGCGTGTTATATACTCAACCACCTTAAAAGGCGAATTTATTGTAATAGGGTAAACGACCCCTGTAATTGTATTTGTTAGTATAATGGGACAGATACAATTTGAACGTAGTCATCATTTATAATGTTTTGTGTTTTCTGAATTGTTTTTTTCAGCATCTGGTTGCTAAGCTCCCGTTTACCCTAGTAACCAGCCAGTGGTTTCAAAAGAAGATTTAAAGATCCGGGTAGCCCTGCAGAGCAATTTTTTTTTGGCTGACAGTGTCGCCCCCCCCTCCATTTGACAAGATGAAATGTGGCAGAGGGAGAAGACAATTTTAATATTAATTGCAGTGATTCCATTATATGTCATAGCAGAAATCTTCATTTTCACCTAAATTGAGATGAATTGTATAAAATGAGAATGGAACAGAATTAGAACAGATTTGAAATCAGCATTCTGATAACTCTTTTAATTATGTTGCAGGAACTGCTAATACAGGTATTGTGAATCTGGAAAGCTCCTGCAACAGCTTCTTGATACAAAATAAGAATTATTAGTTTCATTTGTTTCACTGGTGGAAAGGAATATAAATACATCATTTGTAGTGGAGGCACCCGGGGTACAACAGACTCTAATAGTCCATTAACTGTACAGGCATTATCCTACTACAGGAACCAAATCATAATTATCCAACTGTTACTATAGGCACCATCTCTCCTTACTATACCTGCTATCCCACAGTCACACTCCCTTCCCAGAGACTATTATACCACTGTTACTATAGACACCATCTCTCCCTACTATACCTGCTATCCCACAGTCACACTCCCAGAGACTATTATCCACTGTTACTATAGGTACCATCTCTCCCTACTATACCAAATAATACATACATTTTATCTCTTTCAGAACAAATAAGATTTATCCCATGACATGAGTAACAATAAGCTGCAATTGAACCACTGAAGAATCAGCTCATTTCTTGGCTTCCTATATCCATTACTTTAATGGCAATTTCTGTCTCCCCCTGACAATCTCAGTCTCTTCTTGCTGTTTTATTAAATTAAAAACTGTTCTACCCATCTATCCATTATCTAAATATCTAATTGTAACAGTCAATTCCATCTTATTATATTTTATCTGCATGTGATGATTATCTTGTGTGTATAATTATAGGAAGTAATTGATCGCCTCTGAGAGTCCAACCTAACATTAATAGATGCCTACAAGAGATTATTATGGCCTCCACATTGGACAGATACACAGAAAAGAAAAATAACCATTTAAATATATTTCTAAAATATATCTGAATTTCTTTCAAGGGGACTGAAAATCCAACTCCACATTACATTACTCAATGGAGCTCTGCACATTGCAGGTAGAGAGGTTAGGTAATGCTACAAACCAGATATAGTCTGGATGTTTGAGAGGCTGTATGGGACCTGTTATCTGATAACCTGTTATCCAGAAAGCTTCAAATTATGATCAATTTTTTAAAAACTGGTTTCCTTTTTCTGTGTAATAATAAAACAGTAGTTTGTACTTGATCCCAACTAAGATATAATTAATCCTTATTGGAGGCAAAACCAGCCTATTGGCTTTATTTCATGTTTATATGATTTTCTAGTAGACTTAAGGTATGAAGATCCTAATTATGGAAAGATCTGTTATCCAGAAAACACCAAGTCCTGAGAATTCTGGATAACAGATCCCATACCTGTTATAATAAAACAGTAGCTTGTACTTGATCCCAACTAAGATATAATTAATCCTTATTGGAGGCAAAACCAGCCTATTGGCTTTATTTCATGTTTATATGATTTTCTAGTAGACTTAAGGTATGAAGATCCAAATTACGGAGAGATCCCTTATCTAGAAAACCCAAGAGAGAACACTGCAAAATGTATTTATATCCTCAGATGCCATTGTTTCAGGTTATTGTGTTCCATAGTCCTCCTTTTGTGTTATAACCCTCTAACAAACAGTCAAACAGAGTCACAGCAAGCTAATAAATGTAGTAGCTGGGCCATAGTAAGTCAAACAGAGCTTTTTCACAGCTACAGTATCAGAACACTGATACATCCCATAAAATAAATATCATTATGATGGAAATTTCAAGGGGAACCTTCCCAAAGGTTCAACTATAAATCACAGCTCATAAGCCAGGTGTAGAAAGCCTTACACTTGAGTGTATATGTATTTATCATACAGCGGATTCATTTTAGGGTTAAAGAGCTTGCACTTACCTGCAAGTAGCCAGATTTGTTCCAGGGTTACCCACTGCTGCATTGGCCCCTGTCTGTGGGTGCTACTGTGCATGGTTATCTCTGACATGGCTTGTTCCAGACGTGAGGCTGCAATGGAGGAGGCTCTCTGGGAACCTAAATACAGACAAGTATTAATGCTGATTGTAAGGGAATCCTCTTTAGCATCATTAATGCGTGCAATGAGGCAGTAAACCAAGAATAAGATTCAATGGCTGCAGTCTTCCTCCGTGGAGTGTTCCTTTAAATGAACAGTTAGTATGACGTAGAGAGGGATATTCTGAGACATTTTGCAATTGGTTTTCATTTTTTATTATTTGTGGTTTCTGACTTATTTAGCTTTTTATTCAGCAGCTCTCCAGTTCGCAAATTCAGCCATCTGGTTGCTAGGGTCCTAATCCCCCCTAGCAACCATGCATTGATGTGAATAAGAGACTGGAATATGAATAGGAGAGGGACTGACTAGAAAGAGGAGGAATAAAAAGTAGCAATAACAATACATTTGTAGCCTTACAGAGCATTTGTTTTTTAGATGGGGTCAGTGACCCCCATTTGAGTCAGAAGAAGGCAAATAATTAAAAAACTATAAAAGATTAAAAATGAATGTCAGTTGTAAAAGTTGCTTAATATTAGGTGTTCTATAACATACCAAAACTCAACTCAAAGGTGAAACACCCCTTTAAAGAGTATGTAGTGCATCAAATCTTGCTTTAACTTATCTCCAGGTTGGGCATCCAGGAGCAACTTGACATTCTACCCAAATTCTCTTTTCTAACTAAAGGTATTCAGGTTGGGGTCTGCTAACCTAGACTCTGAGCCCCCCTAAGCAGTCTAGCCCCTCGGTTTTGGAACCACTGCTGGTTTCTACCAACTAATTCAAAAACCTCAAATTATAAAAAAATGAAAACCAATGACAACTCAGAATAGCACTCTCTATGCTAACAGTTCATTTAAAGGAGAAGGAAAGTCTAAAAGTAAGTAAGCTTTATCAGAAAGGTCTATATAAATACACCAGTAAACCCTCAAAGTAATGCTGCTCTGAGTCCTCTGTCAAAAGAAACACAGTATTTCTTTCCTTCTATTGTGTCACATGGGCTTCTGTATCAGACTTCCTGTTTTCAGCTTAAACCTCCAGGGCTAGGGCTTGAGCATGCTCAGTTTGTTCCTCTCTCTCTCCCTGCTGTAATCTGAGCCCAGAGCTATGAGTGAGAAGGGAGGAAGTGATGTCACACCAAGCTAATATGGCAGCTGCTATCCTAAAAAAAACAGAGACCTTCTAGAGCTGTTTGTTCAGGTATGGTAAAGCATTCTGCAGAATAATTATAATGTTATAGATTACACTATTGTGGCTAATCTATTGGCAATAAACTTCTTCAGTAGCTTTCTTTTTCCTTTAAAGGGATCCTGTCATGGGGAATTTTTTTTTCTCCAAAATGCATCAGTTAATAGTGCTGTTCCAGAAGAATTCTGCATTGAAATCCATTTCTCAAAAGAGCAAACAGATTTTTTTATATTTCATTTTGAAATCTAACATGGGGCTAGACATATTGTCAATTTCCCAGCTGCCCCAGGTCATGTGACTTGTGCTCTGATAAACTTCAATCACTCTTTACTGTTGTACTGCAAGTTGGAGTGAAATCACCCCCTCCCTTTCCCCCACCCAGCAGCCTAACAACAGAACAATGGGAAGGTAACCAGATAACAGCTCCCTAACACAAGATAACAGCTGCCTGGTAGATCTAAGAACAACACTCAATAGTAAAACCCATGTCCCACTGCGTACTATTCAGTTACATTGAGAAGGAAAAACAACAGCCTGCCAGAAAGCAGTTCCCTCCTGAAGTGCTGGCACAAGTCACATGACTGGGGCAGCTGGGAAATTGAAAAAATGGCTACCCCCATGTCAGATTTCATAACTGAATATTAAAAAATCTGTTTGCACTTTTGAGAAATGGATTTCAGTGCAGAATTCTACTGGAGCAGCATTAACTGATGCATTTAAAAGAAAACATGTTTCCCTTTAAAGGTGAACAACCCCTCAGTTGTACATAGAGAGAGAAAAAGAGCTGCCAGCATAGGAACACTACAGCTTGATAAAGGGTCCAGGAGGGCCTGAAACATTGTCTTTAATTGTATGTATACGGGCTAAATAAATCACGAAAGATTTGGCATCCGCTCCAGAGGGCTACTGGATTTCTTCTTCTGGATACAGCTACATGACTTTAAAGTGCACAGATTTTGCACCCCGACAGTAAGTTTTAGGGATGCACCGAATCCACTATTTTGGATTCGGCCAAACCCCCGAATCCTTCCCGAAAGATTTGGCCGAATACCGAACCGAATCCGAACCCTATTTTGCATATGCAAATTATGGGTGGGAAGGGGAAAACATTTTTTACTTCCTTGTTTTGTGACAAAAAGTCACGTGATTTAGCTCCCGGGCCCTAATTTGCATATGCAAATTAGGATTCAGATTCGGTTCGGCCAGGCAGAAGGATTCGGCCGAATCCGAATCCTGCTGATAAAGGCCGAATCCTGAACCGAATCCTGGATTCGGTGCATCCCTAGTAAGTTGTACTCCCACGCAGAGCTGGAATTGGGGAGGGATACACAGGGACGCCATCCCTTCATTTCTTTATTTTTATGAAATAGGGGGACGCAATCCCGGAACTTTCTTTTGCTCCTCTCCACTTCTGCATGCACATAAAATGCAGAGGTCATATAAAATATACAGTAGTTAAATATTAATATCTTTTTTTTTTTTAAAGGTGAGAAATAGAGAAGAGATAGAGAGGTTTTAAACACATAAAGAAGGTGGAGGCATCGGAGAGGGTTATAAAGAAAAGGAGAGGAGAAACAACAAGAGAAAATGACGGTATTAAACAATTACGCAATAGTTATAGAATGATTTATATATATGAAATAATCTTAGATTATATAGAATATGATGGGGCTGTGCTATGCTATGAAACAATACACAGGCAAGGAGCTGTGTTTTCAGAAGCTGATTGACAGCCAAGAAAAGTCACATGCACAATTTTGGTTTTGGGGGTCCCTACATGTCACATACGTACTTAGGTAAATCTATGCTAACGGCGCATAAAACTGGGCATTAGAAGGAAATAGCAAAAAAACAAGAAAGAATTGGTGCGTGAGGCTTACTATAACAATGGGTGTGGCTTATGGTTGTGGGAGGGGCTTGATTCAGCACGCTGCGCTACGCTCACCACGCAGAGCATCCCTCCACTTTTTTCACTCGAATTCAAGCACTGCTTCCATGGGTAGTGTATATATATATAAATGTAAATATTTTTAACCGTGCACCCTGGAATTACATTTGGACACGCTATAGCAGCGGCGGCTTTGGAGTGCGGACACTCATTGAACACAATATATATATATATATATATATATATAAAATCTTAAACAAACCGCACTCCAAGGACTCATGCCATAATCATAATTATGGTGTTATTTTATTCCCAACTTTTCGGCCTCCTTACTGGAGCCGTCTTCAGGAGAAATATATATATATGTAAATATTACAAGACTCGGGACAGTTCTGCTATGTTACTGGCAGAGAACACTCAGTGAGACATGGAGCAGGCCTGTCTCTTTAAATTATATATGTCAGGCAGGGGACATTACTTGCCAGCTGAATATAAGGGTGGCACTGCTGAAGTGTATGGAGCTGGCAAGCTCCCAGTTCTGTCAAGCCCAGCTGGGCCGGTCACACTAACTGTCACTTAGTCGCTGGCAGCCGGTGTTGGTGGCATTTTACTTCTCTGTCAGCCGCAGCCGAACTGAGTCATTGGGATCATTTCTTTAGAGACACTGGGTAGTGACACTGTAGAAGAATCCCAGCAAATGTCGAGCATAATATTATCTTATATTTTATCATGTATAATCTTGTTTAGCCCCGTGACAGCTCCGTCAGGCTCCTGCAGGCAATACCCGCCAGTGCTACTATGTGTGCCACTAAACAGACATTCTGCATTCTTTAAAGCTGTTACTCTATGTGATTAGTTTAGGGCTTTTATGTTTTTTGACTGAAAACATAACAACAGAATATGAATATAATTTTGACTAACATTACAATTACATTATACTCATACAGAACCAAAAATCCACCCCCCCCTGCAGTCCACTGCCAAAATATCCTGATGGGACAGAATGACAATGGGACAAAGACAGTCATAGGCCATGCACATAATGAGGCCCAGTAAAGCAGAACTCTAGGTATATATAGAGCACAAGATGGCGTCAGTAGAACAAGATGGTGACATTACAGCAAGATGGCGACAGTAGAACTAGATAGTGACAG
>CM044439.1:6605135-6624469 GCA_024363595.1 Xenopus borealis
CTAGACGAGCATCACATCCAAGCAGCTTGAAGGTGAGGGTGCTGACTGTGAAAACTTCACGACAGGAGGAAGGGTGACAGGAGGGAGGGTAGAATGACGGAGGAAGGGTGACAGGAGGGAGGGTAGAATGATGGAGGGGAGGGTGACAGAGGAAAGGTGACTGGACGGAGGGTAGAATGACGGAGGGGAGGGTGACAGAGGAAAGGAAGGGGAGTAAGACTGAGGGGTGTGAACACGGACTAGGGGTAGGCAGAAGACAATTTTAGAGGTAGCTGCCCTGTGCCTCCCCATCATTGTGCCCTAGACAGCTGCCTCTTCTGCCTACCCCTAGTTCTGGCCCAGGCGGAGGAGGGACAGAGTGTGGGACAGTGGGGCCCACCAAGTTTTTTTCTGCCGTCCTGCCACCCAAGCCCGACCCTGTCTTTGTCTACACACCCCCCTCCAATGCACATGACTGATTCCTGACTTTCAGTTGGCCTGAAATTAGGGAAGGCAAACAGAAGGGGTAGGTGCACCCCCCATGGTTGTGCCCTAGGCCTTTTAGTTAGGGATGCACCAAATCCAGGATTCGGTTCAGTATTCGGCCATTTTCAGCAGGATTCAGGTGAATCCTTGTGCCTGGCAGAACTGAATCTGAATCCTTAAAATCACGTGACTTTTCGACATAAAACAAGGAAGTAAAAATTTTTTCGCTGCCCTGCTCTTTTTGCCCTCTCCCTTGCATATGCAAATTAGGGTTTGGATTTGGTTCGGTATTCGGCTGAATCTTTCACATTGGATTCGGGGGTTGGCCAAATCCAAAACAGTGGATTCGGTGCATCCCTTCTTTTAGTGCCTCTTATGCCTAGAAGTGCCAGCCCAGTAAACGAACTAGGCAACCCAGCCGACAATGTCGCCCCCCTCCACGTGCGTGCGCTTGAACACTTGAACACACGTGTGCGCATGAAAAAGCATACGTGCGTGGGCGGACCAGAGCATGCACCAAAGATGAGTGTGCACATGTGCAGAGGAGGGGGAGAGGCCACAGTGCTGGAATTGGTGCCGCAGGTGGGGGCACAAGGGTCTGAACTAGGGGAAAGAGGTAGCGTGCCTGGCGCCCCTCCAACTTTGCACCCTAGGAACTTGCCTCTTCTGCCTACCCCTAGTTCTGTCCCTCTCCGCACTAACATTGCAGCCCCTCCTCAAACCTCTAGGAGAGTAAAGTGTGTGTGTGTGTGGGGGGGTCACTGGGATGACTGTCTTAGGGCAACGTGGGGGGGCACAACAACTGCCCCTGGTAGCTACTTTAAGTTCACTTATTAGTAGAAGTTGATGGAAGTGCAATTAAAAGATGGAAGTGCTCCAGGTTTATGGCTACTCCATACTCCTGGAGATCAGCGGTGTAACTATAGAGCAAGCAGACCCCACGGTCATGGGAGGGGGCCTGGGGAACAGGGGGGCCCCCTCCCTGACACTCTTCTTCTTTAAATTGTGGTGGGATTTCCCACATAAGAATTGGGGGTGGTTTGCGGTGAGGATGGGGGAGCAGCTCCAGATGCACCAGAACCCTCTGAAGATCCTTTTGGCAGGGGGGCACTCTCTTGTTATGCCGCTACTACTGATGATGTATTAGCACAAGCAAACTTTGTCCCAGGTCTAAAAACTCACTGGAACCAGCCATTTGCTTTCCAACGGCAGACTATTAAATGCTACCTGCTGTCTGGTTGCTATGGGTTACAGGAACTGGAGTTGCACAAAAAAAGTACCTGTCCTATCCTACACATGAGGCCTTTACTGCATATGGGTTCAGCTTTGTGTCTAGGTTTAATAACCTTAGTTACGGGAATGTAACACCCAAAATAAAACTTTGGCCAATGAAAGAAAATGCGATCATAAGCAATTTTCCAATATATATATTCATAAAAACACGGATCTGTCTGTCCCTTTCATTGCACCGCTGCTTCTGTCTCCTGAAACAATGTAGCAGAAGTCTGTCTTCTGTCCTTCTCCACAAGGTCCGTCAGTCAGCTGGCTTCGGCTACATTGTTTCACAAGTCAGAAACGCCGGGGCCCGGAACAGAAAAAGACAGGCGCTGTTTTTCAAATAGAAGTTATAGTTACAATCAACATTAAAACTAATGAAAAGTCTCACATTCTCTTTCATTAGGCAAAATGACTTTTTTGGGTTTACATCCCCTTTAACAGGAAATGAAGAAGAGGAACTGGCGATAATATGACTCTCTTCAATAAAAACACTTCAACTTCATTTGATCTTGGAACAATGCCTCGTTCCGTTACATGAAAAGAAGTTTTACTCTTCATCTTCCCTTCTGTTCTTCTTCCGCTTTGGGAACTCTATTTACTTTTTTTTTTTTATTCAAAAGGCTTGAGACAACAAAGGAGGCCAACACACCCGATACTCTGTGAAAGCTCATTGCTGCGCTACTGGGAAACACAAACACATTCAAATAAAGGAAAACTATCCCTGACCGTAAACAATGGCTGGAAGCTTCCAGAACGTTCTTTCTTACCATTCTCAGGGTCGTGTGCGTCTGGAACTGCGAGGAACATGCCGCTGTGTTTCCTCGTCAATGGGACCTCGGCTAAACTGCTTTCTTTCTCGCAGTCGCTGCAAGGGAAGAGAAATGCACTCGCTTACATTGGGAACACACAGTTGTGACCAGGGAATAAAAGTTGCTGATAAGCTGGGGTTAAAGATAAAGCTAAAATATAATAAAATTATACAGAACAATACAGGTAAAAGTATGGCAACACCCCATCTAATTAATGGAATTGGATATATATAAAGGAGAATAAAACCCTTTCACAATTGAGAACCCCCTGTCTCCTTCTGAACTTCATTGGTGCCTACCGTGAATAGCCCTTGGGCGCACCATAAACCAACAAACGAAAGACACTCAAAAAAAAAAAAAAAAAAACCCATATGGGTCACCAAAAAATATATAATAATAAAAAAATCTCTAGCAGGGGATCCCTGCTTTATGCCCTACAGGGCCGCCATTAGAAATCACAGGGCCCCGCACAACAAAATTTTTGGGGCCATGCCCGCCCTATCACCCAAGCCCCGAACCTAATCCCGCCCACTCCACATCAAAGTTAAAAGACCACACAGACATCAGCACTAAAAACGTAACCCCACCCAAGGCTCCCTTATAAGTTAAAAAAAATCTGCCGCCAGGCCCCCCCATTAAAAAGCATTGGTGCCAGGGCCCCTCATACAAGTTAAAAAAATTGGGGTCCCAAAAAATATATATTTTTAAAAAATTAGTGGTCAGGCCCCCCCGACAAGTTAAAAAAAAAATTGGGGCCCCCAAAAAATAATAATAAAAAAAAAAAATTGGTGGTCAGCCTCCCCGACAAGTTAATAAAAAATTGATGCAGGGGCCTATAGAGTATTAAAATAAAAAATTGGTGGCCAGAGGATTTAAAAAAAAAAAACAAAAAAAAACCTACATTGGTGTCAGTAGAATTGAACTCGTGGCTTCAGGACTTCAGTTATAGATGTTTTCGTGACATCGGGTATTTTCGCTGATTCAAGACTTCAGTGTCGGCTCCTTTCGTGACTTCGGGTCTTTCCGCCTCTTCAGGACTTCGTAATTCTGCGCAGGATTTCGCATAGAGCGCACGCTTCTGCGCTCGTAAGGGGCAAGTGTCCCGGGGCTGAAGGGGGGCCTGGCAGCGCTGCAATATTAAAAAGAGCCGTGCCCCCCTTCAGCCCCGGGACACTTGTCCCCCCTGTCCCCCCCTGATGGCGGGCCTGATGCCCTAAATCACCAACCAGAAGTATGTACAGTGCAAGCCAAAAGCTGAATGGCTCACACCTTTCTGGTGATCACTAGGGGCCACATATTGGAACTATGAGATAGTTTCATCTCCCCTTTCCTCAATTCCCACATTTGGTTTCTCATACCACTGGGCAGTTGCAAGCTCAAAATAACACACAAAATACCTACCCCCCCCCCCATATACACTGGAGTTCATTTGAAAGTTAAGTTAATATTTGCCCATATTCCTGGTGTCTCAGACATTGGCTGGGTGTCAGCAGAAGAAGAGAGACAAGTCTGTTCCTGCATTCCTATCAATTCTATTGGATATATCCATCCAATCTGCTGGGTGCCATTCCCCCACATCTTTCTTAGGCTTAGACTGTACATAACAAAATCATTACCCCTGCTATGTGCACAGGAATCTCCAAAATTCCAACAAATTGAGCCAAGAAGGAACCCTGCCAGCCATGGAAGGTCAGAATGGTGAAGAGGGAAGAGATTAAAAATCTAATTCAAATGTTTTCACAAAGATAATGACGTATTGTTTGGTATAAAAGAATAACCTGTTTATTCAGTCATTATGATCTGGTTATGAGCTTATGTAATCCTGCATTATGAGGTTATTACTCAATAAATAATCACTGAATAATCACTGCAAGCTCTCCTAGCTCTAAATACGGGGGCCAAAATCTGACTCCCCCATTTCAACCAAGTCTGCGCCGGGACCTCTGGTCTTTACTTCCCCTCTTTATTACTGTAAGCACCTCTACTAATTAGACAGAGATATAGATAGACAGATAGAAATGATAGAGAGATGATAGATATAGATACAGATATAAATAAATTATAGATCTATAGATAATAACTAGTTAGCTAGATAGACAGATGCTAGATCAATATACAGATAGATAGATAGAGAGAGAGAGAGAGATAGATAAATTGATAGATAGAGGGATAGATAGATAAAGATATAGATAGATAGATAGCTAGATAGATAGATAGATAGATAGATAGATAGATAGATAGATAGATAGATAGATAGATAGATGGATGGATGGATGGATGGATGGATGGATGGATAGATGGATGGATGATAGATAGATAGATATGATAGAAAGATAGATATATAGATAGATAGATAAGGATAGATAGACAGAAAGATAGATAGATAAATAGAGAGATAGATGAGAGAGAGAGAGAGAGAGAGATGATAGATAGATGAATAATAGATAGATAGATATGTAGGGACCCATCGGTTTTCTACTGGCACCTATGGAGTTAAAGGAACAGTTCAGGGTAAAAATAAAAACTGGGTAAATAGATAGGCTGTGCAAAATAAAAAATGTTTCTAATATAGTTAGTTAGCCAAAAATGTAATATATAAAAGCTGGAGTGAGTTGATGTCTCACATAACAGAATACAACACAACATCCTGCTTTTCAGCTCTCTAAATCTGAGTAAGTCAGCGACTTGAGGGGGGGCCACATGGGACATAACTGTTCAGTGAGTTTGCCATTGATCTTCAGCATTGAGCTCAGATTCAAAAGCAACAGTTATGACCCATGTGGCCCTCCCTCAAGTCATTGATTGGTTACTTTCTGGTAACCAGGGTAACCAGTCAGTGTAAACAAAAGAGAGCTGAAAAGCTAGGTTAGACTTGCAGTCACTCCAGCCTTTATACATTACATTTTTGCCTAACTAACTATATTGAAAACATGTTTTATTTTGCACAGCCTATCTATTTACCCAGTTTTTACTTTTATACTGAACAATTCCTTTAAGTCCCTGATCTCTGTTACTAGGCAGAAGGTTATGTTGCAAGTGCTTCTAACCAATAGTTACAGCCCAGAGTGTAATGACCATTTCCTGCCACACAGTTTTATAGTGCTGGGAAGGAGTGGCCACTTCCTCTTTGGCTGCTGGATCTGGATCGACTGGATGTGCCATTGAGCCTGGGAGCAGGAAGGCCCCAGTAAAGCCACGTGACCCTAAAGGGACCAGCACCTTTAGTGGGTAAGTTCGGGGACCAAGCCACCCCGTGAACAAGGTTTAGTAAGAGCAGGGTAATACTGTAATAGTCTCTCTAGGGAGAGAAAGATAGTCAGGATATCTAGTATGAACAGTGTGTGTTCCACCCAGGAGAATTAGTAGGAAGAGATCTTCCCTACAAAGCTTCCCCCGTGTTGCTTTTAGTGCAGGGAGATTATACTGATAAGGACTAGGACCTAGCAGCAGCTATTGGGCCTTACCTGGTGTTCCTAATAGTCCCTTTCGGCAACAGGCACTTTGTAGAGGAATGGATGTACCCTTGTCTCTCAGGGCTCTGAGAAATAGTCTCCTTGGGGTGTGTGTATGAATATCGGCTGACATCTATACTATGCCTGTGTAACCTCTATGTTCTGTGAAAGCTCCTGTGTGTGAGTATCTAAACCTGGGGATATTGCCTTGTGCTAATAAACATCTACCTGTTTGTTGTAAAGAACCTCCTGGCGCCCATTTAATCTTTTATTATACAGTTTGCCTGGGTATTGTAGTTATACTACCTCCTAAAGGATCGCTTCCACATGGCGAAGGCCCTGCCCTGATGTGTAGGTCGCAGTGTAACCCATGCTTGCCTATTACTAGCTGGACATTAAATCTGGGTGTGCTGTATATAGCCCAGAAAAGCATTACAGATATATAGATGAATAATAGATATATAGATAGTTGATAGATAGATAGATTAGATAGAAAGATAGATAGATATAGACAGATAAATGATAAATAGATTATAGTTATATACATGATAGCTATTAAGCCAAATAGATAGATGATAGTTTACCATATTTCTTTATCAATTAACAACAGGAAATATTTAGGGCAATAGATAGATGGATTAATAATACATAAATAAATGGATAGATAGATTAGATGATAGATAGAAAGATAGATATAGACAGACAGAGATAGATAGATAGATGATACATAGATAGATAGACAGATAGATAGACATATAGATAGATAGACAGACATAGATAGACAGACAGACAGATAATCGAGTTATCAGAACATTAGGCCTAAAAGTGTAAAATGACACACCCTTCGTGTGTCCATGTCAGTAATGGCAAAAAAATATAACAGAAAAGAAAGATCCGTTGTTTTACTAAATGACTCAAATGGAAAAACTTAAGGGCAGAGTGGGAGTTGTCCCATAAAATCTATGGAAACCAGGGAGGTGGGAGGATTTATGGGAAATCCTAATAGAATTATTCTGGATGACACCAAGCCTAGAGCCCCAGTGGAGAATTCAAAGGCAAACAACATCACTATGTCAGCACTCTTCCTTGGGCAGGGATCTTATAGCTACAATTCCAAATATAAATCATCAAACTTTTCCTAACACAGACCATAACCTGATATCATACACCAAAATAGGTCAGATCAACCCAAACATACATCAGTAGGTATCTATATGTCATCTAAATCTACTCACCACCCACCTTCTATGCAACAGAAATAACACTTTTCAACATCAGTGATTAGACCCTACAGTTAAAGGGGAACTACTGCAAAAAATGAATATGTAATATCAGCTTCTTCATACTGAAATAAGAAGCTTTCGAAATATAATCAATTCAAAATGCTGTAACATTTCTCAAATATTCAAGTTACTTTTCACCCTTTCCCTTCTCAGTATCTGCGTCTCTTCATTCTCTCTTCATTCAGAGAGTGATTTTGATTGACAGATCTAATATATCTTTTGGGGGGGGGTTCCCTTCCCTAGCAGATGTACAGTATTAAATCTCACTCAAATGACTGATTTGAGTACCAACAAAATAAACCACTTTTGCACAGATCCCCCATGTAGAGAGAGAGAGAGATTTCTGGTGATTTGGAAAGAGAGAGAACCATTATCATAGCCATCAAACGACATTTTATGTAACACCTGCAGATCTTCTTCAGTCCTTATAAATGATAGTCCTCAATTCCACTTTTTCCATTTTCAGAAATGAAAATACTTCCATCCATGTTAATCGGAAAATATATTTCCCACAATTTCTGTTAGTCGATCAGGCACCTTTAATTAGGCAGGAAGTTCTACTCTCACCAAACAATGTATGAGGAGATACACAACCACGTAGATACGGATGGCTAGCTTGTTGGTCATTTTTGACAGCTTTAGGGACAAAACATTGCCAACCTTTTTTATGGCCCTGATAAAGGTGAACATGTTGGTTTATACTATGACTTTTTATGTACCACCCAGCAGTGTCTCAGGAGTTTAGTGGCCATTGGCAATACTGATAGACCATAGAGTCTTTCTGTCCATATAGTCATCTCATTATAAACCATCTCTCTTTTCAGTTATTAGCAGAGACCGCAGTTATATATGGACTGTCCAACATTTCAATCTTACCTCAGTTGTGAATAATTGTACAGATTCTGCCACAGGAACAACATATGTCTGCATGTCACAAGTGCTTCATCAGGTCCGACGAGGGCCCGCTCCAGCTTAGCCTTGGTGAAAAGTAAACTGGGGAAGCAATGTGAAACACTCATCAGAAGAGCAAAGAGAAAAAACAACTTTAAATTTTTTTTCCAGCCACATTCTACTACTGTTAAAGCTTTCTTTCAGGACTCATGTCTTCAGAGTAGACAGCTGGGCCTGGTCCCATATCTACTCTATCTTCCCCCAGAACACATTTGAAATAATCCCTTTTCCACCCACATTCTACTATTGCTTAAGCTCCCCTTAAGACGTCTGTCTTCAGAGAAGACAGCTGGGCATGGTCCCATATCTACAGTATTTTTTAGACAAAGTTCTACAACATCTTCTGCCAGAACACATTTGGAAAAATATTTTTTCCACCCACATTCTATTATTGCTCAAGCTCCCTTTAAGACTTATGTGTTCAGAGTTGACAGTTGGGCATGATACAAAATCTACAGTATCTTCTAGACCAAGTTTTACAATATTTGCCAAAACACATTTGGAAGAATAATTTTCCACATGCACTCTACTTTTGCTTAAGCTTCCTCTAAAGGTGGCCATACACGTAGAGATCCGCTCGTTTGGCAATGTCGCCATATGAGCGGATGTCTCCCTGATATGCCCACCTTGAGGTGGGCGATATTGGGCTGATCCGATCGTGGGACCTACGATTGGATCATAATGGAGGCCATATGAGTGGTTGGATCGCGGGACTGCATCAATGAACAGATGTGGCCATGATCTGACGGGATATTTAGTCCCGCCCGATCGACATCTGGCCGACTTCCGCCCAAATATTGATCGGTGAAGCCCGTAGGAGGGCCCATACACGGGCCAATAAGCTGCCGACTTGATCTTTCAGCAGCTTTTATCGGCCCGTATATGGCCACCTTTAGTCTTATGTCTTCAGAGAAGACAACTGGGCATGGTCCTATATCTACAGTATCTTCTAGACCAAGTTCTACACTATCTTCCCCAAAACATATTTGGAATAATACATTTCCACCCACATTCTACTATTGCTTAAGCTCCCCTCTAAGGCGCATGTCTTTAAAGAAGAAAGATGGGCATTGTATATCTACAGTATCTTGTAGACCAAGTTCTACACTATCTTCCCCCAAATCACATTTGGAATAATAATTTTCCACCCACATTGCACTGTTGCTTAAGTTCCCTCTAAGGTTCATGTCTTCAAATAAGAAAGCTAGGCATTGTCCCATATCTACAGCATCTTCTAGACCAAGTTCTACTCTATCTTCCCCCAAATCATATTTGGAATCATAATTTCCACCCACATTCTCCTATTGCTTAAGCTCCCACTAAGGTTTATGACTTCAAAGAAGACAGCTGGGCACTGTCCCATATCTACAGTATCTTCTAGACCAAGTTCTATCACTGCAGTATCTTGTAGACCAAGTTCTACACTATCTTCCCCCAAATCACATTTGGAATAATAATTTTCCACCCACATTGTACTGTTGCTTAAGCTCCCTCTAAGGTTCATGTCTTCAAAGAAGAAAGCTGGGCATTGTCCC
Source organism: Xenopus borealis (assembly GCA_024363595.1). Lineage (NCBI taxonomy): Eukaryota > Metazoa > Chordata > Amphibia > Anura > Pipidae > Xenopus > Xenopus borealis. Next base: position 6,614,909 of record CM044439.1, read on the forward strand.
ATATCTACAGCATCTTCTAGACTAAGTTCTACACTAACCTCCCCATTACCTTCCTCAAGGTAATTTATGTTTTAGAAGCTTCTCCTATATTAGGCTGCATGATTATGTTTCAGTCATGCATGCTTTACCAAGAGGAAAAAAAATCAACATTCCAAAGAGAGGGTGGGTGTAGGGAAAGTATCGCAATGGTATTTAAGTTAAGGTGGTCATGGCAAGTTCTCAAAACAGGAGTCTGTCCTATGAAACTATGGCACTACTGTAGACTTCACAGATTCCATTAAAGGCTCAAAACTGGCAGTAGGAGTAGTAAAATAAGAACAAATGAACGCACTCCTTTGTATGCCTTACTCTATATAAAGCTACAAAGTGCTTTTACATGTTCCAGTGAACTCCTGGTGTCAAGACACCAATGATTATTGACTCATGTCACATGCAATTATAATGGAGAGGGGCTGCATGCTTGCCATAAAAAGAAGCCAACAACAGGCTACTATAAAACCCTGCACATGATCAGACCTAGAAGAATGTTGGCATAGAAATGGCACATGACTGGGGCTACAAGAGTTTATTGCCCCATATATTTTTTATTTTAACAGGAACAACCTTGCAAAATGGTACTGACTATTCCGAGCTTGGTATAAATAGAATAAATTTGTATTTACAGGGAAGAAACACATTTCATTCTGCTTGTGTTCCATTCTTTCAGTGATCTCATAGGCCAAACTGCTGATCCCAATATAAGCTGTCAAGTGTACCCTGAATCATCCGCTACCTGTCAAATGTTCCTTTGAATCCATTCTAATTCATTTATCTGCTTGGAATGATTCCGGGCTCTTCTTTCCACATGCCATTCCTGTCCAACCCTCAGTGCTACAATATCAACTCATCATTTATTAAAGGCAAAGGGAGTCACTTTGTGCATTTTATAATTGGCGATAATATAATGTATTCGTCTGCGTACGTTGCATTTATAGAATATCAAGGTTGCGGTCTAAGCACAATAGTTTGTCTATGGTACATTGTGTTTTAGATAGGAATGAAAATATATGGCTGAATATAAAGCAGTGTGACCAATGGAATCCTATGTTTACAGATGGAACCCTTTGCATTTCATCGTTATATATGTTGACTGCAATGGGCAAATTAGCGATAGAGCACAAGAAATAAGTAATGTCCCTTTATGCACTAAATGTGAAATGCTATGAATGGTCAATAACCACACAAACTACTGCCTCACATATATCACTGTCTACATCAGGTTAAAGTGTATTCTGAGCGGATCTAGCATTTTAAATATCCACTTTGAGGCACCGAGCCAAAACAACAGATGGAGGTTTCCTGCAACTCACTACAATTGCAGTAAACTATGTCAACACCTGAAAAATATGGCGCCAGCTTGTATAAATCCCATGAATTATATCTGTAGAAATAAGTCAAATTGACTTGCTGTGTTTCTTGAAAGACATTTCACCTTTCTCAATTCAGAATGACTTGTAAATAAGATCCTTCTAGAATAAATAAACTGGAATTGCTCCAATCAGCATAATCTGTTTATCAGAAAGGATGTCGTGAAGTTTGGTGTTGGTTGTATTGGCATGATTAAACCATTTTACAGGTTTCTCCGTAAAGTATATTATTATGAAGATAATCTATTTACTTGAAGCAGGGCTTTACATAGGAGCAATATATTTTTAGACATCTACATTGTTTCGGGTGTATAGTTTTCCTTTAAAGGAGAAGTAAAGCCTAAGTAAAGAAGTGTGTATAAATGTTGTACATGATGTTTTGTGCTTGTGTTTAGCAGTAAAGATCTGTGTCTCCCCAGTAGATGCCCCAGTAGCTCCCCATCTTCTTTTCTACTGATTCACTGATTCACATGCTCTGTGCTGCTGTCACTTACTGAGCTTAGGGACCCACTCACAATATACAGTACACATAGGGGCAGATTTACTATCGGTCAAATTTCGAATTAAAAAAAATGAGAAATTCGACAATGTGAAGTAAAATCCTTCGAATTCGATGGATTTTACTGCAATTCGATTGATCGAATAGAAAAAATTTAATTTTTTCATCGATCGATCGAATTTTTTCTATTCGATCAAATATAATGGTCCCCAATTCGGCAGCTTGGATCTGGCAAACTAGGTGGTCGAATAGGGGAAGTACTTCAGCCATCGAATAGTTGAATATTCGAATGAAATTTTATTCGAATTAATCAAATATTCGATGGTCGAATTTGCCTAATTTTGCATTTTCGAAGATTCAAATTATTATGCAAATTCGATCGAACTTCAAATTCTTCACATGAATTTTGTAAATGTGCCCCATAGTGTCATAGAAATATAGTCACAATATAAGGCTGATTAGTCATTAATACACATCATTAGAAACATCACAATTTAATCATCAGCAAACCTGTAGCATCAGCTTATATTACAGCCAGGGAAGCTCATTTTCTGCTGCTGCTGGATAATTAGTGACGACCCCTAAGCTTAGCTTCTCAACAGCTGCTCAGAGCCCACTGAGCATGTGCAGAGTCACAGACACTTTCCAAGATGGTGACCCCCTGTGACAAGTTTCAAGTCCTGGATCATTGCTGCTATTGACAAGCTGAAACTTTAGCCTCCTGCAATAAGTTCACTAGATAAAATATAAAATTTTTATTCATATTCATTTTTAGGGTTTAGTTCTCCTTTAAAGGTAAACCACCTTTGCAGGCCATATAGAGACAAGAATTGCAATGTGCCATGCCCGTTACAGTAGGGTCTGTAATGTAATTTACATCTCCTTTTTCTGACGCTTCAGTGTTGTTTATTTGGATTTGACTCCAAAGTGATGCGATTGCCCCGAGCAACTATAAAAGCAGGGGAGAATGTGCCAGTCGGGCTGTAAGTAAGACATCTGCTATTACTGATACCGACTTCTCTTTGCTGAAGGGCAGTTTTTCATCCATGACTGCTGATGCAGAAGGGCTCTTTGTATAGGATACAGAAACAACTGTCATGTCATGCGGGGATAAACGAAGCTTTCCAGTACACTGTTTTTATATACATGGAATTTATTTAAATCCTTATTAACCTACAAAGCATGGGCTGTTAATTTGCTGGCCGTGCAATCAGAAGCAAAAGATTGATATAATGGATTCGTTGGCTTTAATCTAGTGCCTTTCTGCTTCCACCTCTTTACGGATGGAGGCTTCTCTGTAAGACCCAAAACCACAACCATAACCCCCATTATACTTAGCATTCTACTCCAGTTACTGCTGGAAGCTCCCACTTGAAAGCCTGTCTGGAATGTTGCCACTCGGGGAGATGCTGCACTTCATTGTAAGGCTAAAGAGCGAACACAAAGCTGCACTTGCAGTTCTGAATGACCCCCCAAAACAACAAGAATTGGGCTTCAGTGTGAGCCAATCACAATCAAATGAAAAACACGCAACATACCTATATACATGCAGTGAAAGGGAATTTTGGGATTTGCAGTTATGATGTACAGACTGGCCCAATATCCTTGGATTTACCCCAGGCGACACTTTGAGGGTCTTGGGTGGGTTTGGGCTGAGCTCTTATTCCTGCTCTTCCCACCCGCAACTTATACTGCCGGCTTCCTTCTTTCTGCACTAAATTTTATACCCTCAGCCCGCCCCTTTTGTGATGTCATTGATGGGGCTGCGCAGGTCTATAGAGGAGGAGGCGGGTACGGGCGGGTATGATCAGGTTGGGTGCGGGTCAACCCCCACATCTCTAATTTGTAGATAATACTCATAATAGAGAGAATAAAAATATAATATATTGTACAATTTAAGGATATTATAAGTCACCGAGGATTTTCATGACCATATAAAAGCATGAGGCCGAAGGTTTTAATAGAGGCCATGGAACTCCAAGGTTACTTATAATACCCTCATTTTTTGCAACAGGGGGTACTTTACAGAAATGACATCACTAAGCTCCGTTTATAACCGATGACATCACGAAGCACGGCTTATATAGTGAATAAAGCACCCCCTGTTGTAAAATATAAGGATATTATAAGTTCCCGAGGAGTTTCATGACCATATAAAAACACGAGGCCAAAGGGCGAGTGTTTTTTTACAGGTCATGCAACTCTGAAGTAACTTCTCATATCCTCCTATTTTGCAAGTGGGGGAACTTTATTTATTATAATACACACGTTTCAGTGAGTCATACTCATGACATCAGAAATCACCGGTTATAACTGATGACATCAGAACTCACCGTTTATAAGGATACCATTTACAAGATATTCATGGCGTTTGTGTATTATGACAGTATATGGTCCAGAGATGAGAATATTGCATTAAAGGGGTTGTTCAGTTCAGTTGGTTTCAGATACGGTTCACCAGAAATAATGACTTTCTTCGATTACTTTCTATATTTGTGACGCTTATCCTAATATTGACGTGTAAAGTTTCATTTTTTCCCTCTATATATGTGTGAGAATTAGCTCCGAGAACCTGAAAACCAAAAGTTTTTGAAAGGTGAACACTTTTCAGTGGTTCAAAATACACTGAACTCTTGGGATAAGTAACAACAATAACGTTCATTCACTGTAATTTTTTGACATCTGAATAAATGTAACCCCTAAGAATCTAAGGTAGAAAATCAGCATTTTTTTCAGAAAGTTTCACTGTTTCGGCCGAGCAGATGGCAGCACTTGGCCTCCCACTGTAAGGCTAATAATGTAAGGCGCATGTTGGACTCTAATCCGAGAGATTATTACTTTCTATGTGTAAAACAGATCAGTTCCCACTCTGGTACTTACAAGCAACCTATGGTGTCAGGGCTCCTTACATACAGTATCAGTGAGTTCTCCAGAATAATAAAAAAGTGTGTATTAACAGAGGAAAGACATATTTTATTTAGTCCCTTTATTTTTTATCTATTCCAGTCCCATTCCATCAAGTGGGCAGCTGTCTTCCTCCTTTATGAATGGACCTCTTTCTACACCAGCACCTGAACCCCTGCAGATGTACAACTCCCAGTAATTCCCTGGCAGTGAGAGGCCGGGAGTTGTCAATCAGCACCAACTGGAAGAAACTAAGAGGAGGCATTTAAATGAGAGAATTGATAGGAAAGAGGGAAGAACCTATCTCATTAATGGTTGGTTAAGAACTTCTACATAGGGTCATCAAGATAGTCTGTACCACCTACACAAATAGGAATGAGGCAAGTAAAGAAGGAGAGGTTCCAGCTGGAGTCTTAGAGTGGAGTTTGACTAACAGGCAATGTTTCCACTGTTTGACATTAATATTTAATGTTGCCTGCAAGCTTTCTTCTGGCCCTTAAACTGTCAGTTTTGCAAACTTAATGTAAACATCTGCTCCAATATACCATGCCTTGGCAACAACCAAGCAGTAGCGATGTGAGGAAAAACTCAATCCACACCCGACCCTAACTCACAACCGACCCTGACCTGCAAAATGTTGCCATTGTAGGACCTGTGCCGAACCCATTCCTGCGTCTTCTCACTCTTTATATTTCTTCTGTACACAGGTTCCAAGACAGGGAATGACTATGAAGATTTTCATTCATCCAGGTCATGTTATATCTAATATAAGTCATTCTTAAACAAGTGGACTTGCTGAGTAATCACTGAAGACGTTTCACCACTCATCCGAGCAGAGGAGCTGTTCCATCCAAGCAAGAGTAGTGAAACGTCTTCAATGATTACTCAGCATGTCCAGTTGTTTTAGAATTACTTATATTAGACGAGAGAGGGAATGTTCACAGATGAAAGCCCCCCCAGACACTCTGCTTCAGCCACAAGCCATCCAGTTCCCCAGCCTAACCACAGCCTCCCCTTTGGTTTATTAATTACTTCCTATCCTCAAGGCTGGGAGGAAGGTCAGGAGCAGCACATGATTCCAGAAGGGGAGTGAGTCAACCGATCTCCACAAGTGCCAGCCCTACCGTGATTTTTTCCCTCAGTGTCCCACCAGCCCGGTTCAACCGTGAATCTTCAAGAGTTTACCAGTCTGATCCACACCCAACCCTAACTCACAATGGTTAACCAAATTTCAACCCAAACCCAGTGGTCAACCCACGGGTCACCCTGGGTTTCAGGTCAGCCCACAAATCACTTTAAGCAGCACCAGGTTCAGTGCTGGAAGGGGTTGATACAATTGCAAAAAAAATCACAGAGACAGAGTGGGTGTCCATGGGTGCCATAGTAACAGGCGTGAGTTAGTTGTGTTTAGGGATGCACCAAATACACTATTTTGGATTTGGCCAAAATCCCTGAATCCTTCAAGAAAGATTCAGCTGAATCCTGAACCGAATCCCTAGTTGTGTTGCACCTAAAATTGTTAATCCATAGCAGCTATTTTGAATGTGACTACCTTAACCCTCTTTTTTCTTCTTTCAGCAGTAGCAGGCTGGTTATTTTGCACATTTATCTCTATATATAATGACAGGGTGGGCTGCATAAACGGCAGAATGGGCCTCAGTGAAGCAGAACTTGAGCCCAGACACAGAACTACAGCTGCAAAGATTGACCAGAGCCACATTGTAGCATTGCTGCGGGCCTAGCCGGCCAACCAGAGTCAACACTACACTTTATTGGAATGAAGAATGAATGCATTGGATTAAAGATGGGGGGGTTGAGTCCATCACATTGAAAGTAAAAGCAGATGTGGTTTCAGCTTGTGGTTATGAAGCCATTAAGCTACGTGTATTTGCAGCTTGATAGTTCTGTGGCCGGGGCGAGTTGCTTATTTACAGTAAAGGTGTGCTGATGTATTACTCTCTCCAGTAATGGCTGCATTTATTCCTCTCCCTATTAAACAAACATAGGAACAGCCGGAGCGTTGTGTGATCAGGCTCCGAGGTTTGGAAAGATTCAGCTCACAGCCTATGGCCAGAGATAAAAATATCCGCGCGGGGAGTTTTATTTCTCGCTCGCTCCAACCCTCCGTGGTTGTTGCAGTGGGAAAGATTTGTTAAGGTTATAAAACCTTTATTGTTGCGCAAAGTAATATTTTCCCTCAACAGTTAAATGCCTAGCGAATGATCTCAACCCACTAAATATACCGCCAATTTTAAGCCTACGCCGGGGAAATATTTATTAACAAGTTCTTGGATTCTAAAATTCCTCGTCTATTGTGAAAATGTCTTTTTTTTTTTTCTTTCTATTTTTGGAACTTTGCTAAAAAAAAACGTCTCAGTGCCCCTAGTGAGGCAGAGACATTGCACCTTGGCATCACCCGTGGTTGGCAGAAAGGTGCCCATCACTTTGTCTCCAGAGTCCTGGCCTTGCAATTCAGTAAATTTGAGGTGCTCCCTGAGAAAAAATATGATGCAAGTATGGGATCCGTTATCTGGAAACCCATTATCCAGAAAGCTCCAAATTACAGAAAGGCTGTGGGACATTCACTAAGATCCGAAAAATCGCTAGCACAGGCTTTGCGAGCATTCGCCGCACTTCGCCAGGCGAATTTTCGCCTGCGCTACGCAAATTCACTAAAGTGCGAATCTACGTTTGCTAGTGTAATTGCGCTATGCTAGTGTTACTTCGCTAGCATAGCGCATTTACCCTAGCGAAGCCTAATTTGTATATGGCGCGAATTACAAAATATAATATAAGTATATGTTACAGCCACTTCATTCCACTACACAAGCCCAGGAAACCTTTAATAAATAAAATAAAGTTGTCCTACATGTGCCCCCTGTATAGTTGTGCTGCCATATATTAGGAAATGTAGGGGGGAAGGAGGGTAACCCCCCAAAAAAAACTATGTTTTTCAGACTATCACCCAAAATGTCAAAACACGCCAGAAACTTAGAGGGACTTAGGGACTTATTCAGCAACTCTCTAGTTTGCAGTGTCAGCAATTTGGTTTCTAGGGTACAAATTCCCCTAGCAACCCTGCACTGATTTGAATAAGAGACTGGAATATGAATAGGAGATGGACTGAATAGAATGATAAGTAATAAAAAGTAACAATAACAATACATTTGTAGCCTTACAGAGCATTTGTTTTTAGATGGGGTCAGTGACCCCCATTTGACAGCTGCAAAGAAACAGAAGAAAACTGCAAATCATTAAAAAACTATGAAAAATAAATAATGAAGACCAATTGAAAAGTTTCTTAGAATTGGCCCTTCTACAATATACTAAAAGTTAACTTGAAGGTGAACCACCCCTTTAATGCAGCAGCAATCGTAGGATAATTATCTATATCTGTGCAAAGTGCTTAGGCCACAGCAACATCCGTGTGCTCCGTGGAAGTATGTGCTCCTTACATTCCTGACATTCACAACTGTTAGTCAATTCTGCTTCACGGTTTTGGGGGGGTCACGGGCCACATACCAGTCCATCTAAACAGAGCACACGGCCTGTCAGGCAGGAATTCTCTTGGCACAGCTTGGAGCTCATGGTGTCAGGTCCGTGTAGCAAGCAGAACTTTTGTGGGTTTCATATTCATTAGTTAAATAATAGACCTAAGTGTAAATAATCCTATTTGATGAGATTACCTCCCGTCGGCAGTGCAGCATTTTTGGTTTCCTGTAGGACGAGTAGATGAAGGTGAAGAGTGGGGCACATTAGAGTTGGGCAGTCACACCTACAAGACTTATTTAAAGAAGCTTCAGGCACTCAGAATATGTTTAGCCTCTGTGTCTGTTTACCAAAGGGCAACATACTGGAGGCTAAACTGATTTTCATGCATCTTCTGAACTGTGTGATTTGTCACAGGTAGACTGGCTAATTCTAAGCAACTATTCAACTGGCCTTTATCTTTTCTTTTTTTATATAGTTTTTTAATGATTTCCATTCTTCTTCCAGCTTTCAAATGGGGGTCACTGACCCCATCTAAAAAACAAATGTATTGTTATTGCTACTTTTTATTTCTCATCTTTCTGTTCAGGCCTCTCCTATTTATATTCCAGTCTCTTATTCAAATCAATGCATGGTTGCTAGGGGAATTTGGGCAGTGGCAACCAGATTGCAAAAATTGCAAACTCAAAAAACACAAATGATTAAAAAAATAAAAATTAATTGCAAATTGTCTCAGAATATCACTCTCTACGTCATACTAACAGTTAAAGGGAAACTATCACGAAACTGAAAAATTTAGCTTCCTTTACTGAAGGAAGAAACTTTCTTAATACAATCAAATAAAAATTCTGTACCATTTCCGAAATTATCTTCACTACTCCTCTCACAGCATCAGTTTCTCCGGGACACCGGACACAGGGAAAAAACCTGGTGGGCCCCCAACTTTTATGGGCCGGACACTCTTATTTAAAAAAAATTGCCCGGCACCATCCTCGCATATGCGGTGTGGGCGCAGCATTAGGAGGCATTTCTCTTCATTCTGTTTTCTTGTAGGAGTTGGGTGTCAGATATTCATTGACAGTTAGATCCAATATATCTTATAGGGGGGCTCCTTTTTCCTAGAAGATGTATTAGAGCTCACTCTATTAAAATCACCAGACGTCATGTCTCTCTACATGCAGCAGTTGGGTGTCAGATATTCATTTATAGTTAGATCCAATATATCTTATAGGGGGGCTCCTTTTGCCTAGAAGATGTATTAGA
>CM044439.1:6626903-6650969 GCA_024363595.1 Xenopus borealis
GAGAATAAAACTCTCATTTTTGCTATCTAGGCAGTGCTATATGTATGGCATGAGACAAGTTTATAAATTAGGCAAGTCCAATCTAAGGCCTTCTTGCCCAAAGCAGATGAATGCTGGGAGCTTCCTTAATTGTGTATTATTTCATCTGTAAATAGGGTCCCATTTTGGAGTTGTCCTTCGGGTTGGGCAGACTCCAACAAAGATAACATAATGTTTATATAAAACAAAGAAGCCCAACCTGCAACCATTGCACCCCTACACTGTCTAAATGATCTTATGGGTGCAACAAGGTATTAGAATATTGTGAGGCACAAAGGGGAAGATGTTGGGGAACATCAAGGTCTTCAGTAATTAATATGTTTTTTAATCATAGTCTAAAACTACTTACTAGGGTGTTAACAAGCTCAACCAGTAAATAGGAGGTGCTTATAATTTATTCACAAACAGAGTTTTTGTTTCTCAGTTTAGTAAAATACAATTTGTCTGACTACATTTTAGAAACCCTGAACCTATTACCAGAGCAAGAATATACACTATCATGTAGTGATTTGAAACAAAGAGTGTCTGCCTATTAGTCACTGTCACAATATACATAGAACAGAAGATTATTTAAAGGGATCCTGTCATGGGAAAAACATTTTTTTCAAAATGTATCAGTTAATAGTGCTGTTCCAGAAGAATTCTGCATTTAAATCCATTTCTCAAAAGAGCAAACAGATTTTTTTATATTTCATTTTGAAATATGACATGGGGCTAGACATATTGTCAATTTCCCAGCTGCCCCAAGTCATGTGACTTGTGTTCTGATAAACTTCAATCAGTCTTTACTGCTGTACTGCAAGTTGGAGTGATATCACCACCTCCCTTTCCCCCACCCAGCAGCCTAACAAAAGAACAATGGGAAGGTAAACAGATAACAGCTCCCTAACACAAGATAACAGCTGCCTGGTAGATCTAAGAACAGCACTCAATAGTAAAACCCATGTCCCACTGTGTACTATTCAGTTACATTGAGAAGGAAAAACAACAGCCTGCCAGAAAGCAGTTCCCTCCTGAAGTGCTGGCATAAGTCACATGAATGGGGCAGCTGGGAAATTGACAAAATGGCTAGCCCCATGTCAGATTTCAAAACTGAATATAAAAAAATCTGTTTGCTCTTTTGAGAAATGGATTTCAGTGCAGAAGTCTATTGGAGCAGCACTATTAACTGATGCATTTAAAAAAAAACATGTTTTCCCATGACAGTTTCCCTTTAAATGTACCTGACTTGTACTTGAAAAATAAGCTGCCAATTATTTGTCTATTCTACCCTCCTGTTCATTAATGCCTTTAATCCCCAGGAACACAATACCATTGTTCTGATGTAATCTGAAGCTCCACTTTTATGAACACGGGAGCAATATGTTGTATCTAAGCAAAGATTAAGAATCAAATTATACAGATACATAATATGGGAGGTGGTAAAAGGCCAGAGCTCTGAATTTATTGATCATTTTTCTGCAAAAAAAAAACAAAAAAACAAAAGCCCCAGTTTAATAATGAAAACATTAGGTGAGGTGTTTGAGGTATGGCTCGACTTTAGTTTTATAGACAATATTGTTTTCAATTATAAGATAATGTATACTATATAGAGAAAAGGGCAGCCCAGGTGCCGTTTTGCACCAGGTCCAGGGTTGGACTGGCCCGGTGGGATGCCGGGAAAAAAACACATGGCCAGAAATAGGGGTAGGAGGCAGAGTAGGCATGTGCTTAGGGCTCAAAGCTGGGGGGGCGCCAGGCACATACCTTCTCTGCATCCTACCCCTTGTCTGGTCCCCTCTCTCCATGCGCAAGTCAGCTGTTCCAGGCTGAGAGGGACAGTGTGCGCATCTATTCTCGCGTGTGAGCCCATCCACACCTATTAGCAGCGCATGAGAGGTGGTGCAACCGGCCAGGTTGCCTAGGGCCTGACGCTAAATATATATATATTTATACTATTTTATTTAATTTGGTCCCTGACCTTAGGCAACTACCTAGTAACACAGCAAAATAGCGAGTTAGTTTGGAAAAAAAAAAACACGTCTATGAAGTTCAACCTCAAGTCTATAAATAACCTGACTAAATGCTAGTTGATCCACAGGAAGGCGAAAAACCCCTGTGAAGCCTCTCCAATTTGCCTCAGAGGGGAAAATTCCTTCCTGACTCCAAGATGCAATGGGACCAGTCCCTGGATCGACTTGTACTATGAGCTATCTTCCATAACCCTGTATTCCCTCACTTGCTAAACACCATCGAACCCCTTCTTATATCTATCTAATGTATCAGCCTGTACCACTGATTCACTTCCCTCCATGTAACACCCCTTTCCCTCCTTTCCTCTAATCTCATAAGCTCCCTCCTGTCTGCTGGGAGGAGCTACTGGTGAATAAAGCATCCAACCCCTTCTTATACCTATCTAATGTATCAGCCTGTACCACTGATTCAGGGAGACAATTCCACATCTTCACAGCTCTCACTGTAACAAACCCCTAACTGATAGCAGCCCTTAGCATGTGGTGTGAATCAGAAGCAAAGAAAATGGGGATTACTGGGGGTCACTTCACAGATACAGATCTTCATTGCTAAAGGGCTGTGGTGGCATTGGGCTGTTACAGAAGCTAATTCTTTGTTGAGCTTTAGGGCAGAACTCCACTGTGCGGCTCGAGCCGACACGTCGCCATACGATGAAATGCGTGCGACATGTCGGATGTCCTGAAGAAAGAGTAAGTAAAGGAGAAATCACAGGTAAGAACGACATATATCCGACTGTCGGATGAAAATGCAGCGTGCAGTGATACCTGAGATTCCTCCTTTACTGCTGTAAAAGACACGGCACGTTTCATCGCATGGCAACGTGTTGGCTCAAACCGCACAGTGGAGTTCTACCCTTAGGTCTCCTTTTACTGACTTTAGAGCTGCCATGTAGATACCCTGGTTTCCCTTTCGAACACGAGTGGAATCCGTGACACAAGTCTCCAGGCTGCCAAGGGGAACAATGTATTTCCGTTTAGACACAAAATGTATAGTAATCAGATTAACCATCATCACAAACCTCCCAACATTTTTGAAATAGAAAGAGGGGCAAAAAGATTTGGCGCATGCAGAGCAGTGAAATTATTTTGCCCACGCTCGTTTTTGTGCTTTTTATGTTTTATTGTTTTGCCAATGAACGTGAATCGACCCTTTAAGCTGCAAGTCACAGTTTCCCCAAGAGACTTGCTCATCTTACACTGTTACTTTGCTTATCTTAAATCGTTACAATTGTTTCTTTGCTTATCTTAAATAGTAAAAAATGTAACTAAGTGCACCTGCCCCATATTATGGGCCCTCTGCAAAGAGCCAATTACGTTTTAAAAACTTTGAATCTTTTTCTGGCTGTTCAATGCAGGCGAAAAAAGAGAAAGTCGGGACATTTCAGTAACAATCCGGGACTGCAGGCTGAGCTGTCAAGATCAGGACTGTTCAAAGAAAAATGGGACAGTTGGGAGGTATGTTATACTGCAAATCACTCTGGGGTCCAAAGTGTAAACTACAGTCCGGTAACCCGAGGCAAATTAAATGAGTTTGCCATGTTTTTCCTGTGAATACACCGCAGAATGTGAAGGCAAAGCTAATCTCACACTTAGGGGCAGATTTACAAAATTCACATGAAGGATTCGAAGTTCGATTGAACTTTCAAAAACATTCGAATTTGAATGTTTTTGAAGACCACTTCGACCAGTGAATTTTGTAAATTCAATCGAATCGAATGATTTGGATAAAATTTCGAATATTCGAACATTCGACTGTTGAAGTTCTTCCCTTTAAATTTTATTCAACCCCCCTAGTTTGCCACATCAAAGCTACCAAATTGAGTTTCTTATTTTTGATGGAGTAAAAAAAAATGTGATTGATCGAAAAAAAAAAGCATTCGATTGGAACGATTTATCGTTCTCATTTTTTCCAATTCGATTTTACTTCCCTTCCTATTCCCATGGTCGAATTTCGAATTTTTTTCAATTCGAAATTCAACCAATGATAAATCTGGCCCTTTATCTGAGTTATAAAGAATAACAGGCATTTATGGTAACAAGTAGTTAATTAGATGGAATTTGCATAAAAATATATTCATTTTCCAAGATCTCTTGTCCGTTCTTCTAAATAGAACCAAGTAGATCTCTTAGAGGGGCTGTTTTTGAGTTAACTGTTCGTATGATGTAGAGAGGGATATTCTGAGACAATTTGCATTTTTTATCATTTGTGGTTTTTAAGTTATTTAACTTTTATTCAGCAGCTCTATTGTTTGAAATATCAACAATCTGGTTGCTAGGGTCCAAATTCCCCTAGCAACCACACACTGATTTGAATAAGAGACTGGAATATGAATAGGACAGGCCTGATAAGAACAATGAGTAATAAAAAGTAACAGTGTGGCCTTACTGAGCATTTGGTCCCCAGGTCCTGTGGAAATTTAGGGTTTTGTTTTTTAAAAAGCCCCCATGCTGTTTCGAGCCCAGCGGTATGAAAAATTCACAATGGGAAAGAGAGAAGCAGATGCTGCGCAGTTTTCTTCACACTGGGGTGGAGTTGGCGTGATTCTTCAATAGGCTAATTACAAATAAAGATACTCCTGGGGACTATATATTGCACTGCCTCCAGCACAGCATGACTGACAGAATCAAACAGGATCCTTAAAACCCCGGGACCTGGGGTTTTCCAGATAAGGGATCTTTCCATAATTTGGATCTTCATACAGGGGCAGATTTATTATTCCTCGCTAATTCGAGTGCTTTAAGCTCTTGAATGCGTCAAAAATTTTATTTTCGAATATAAAATTCGATAAAGCCGTAGGAAATATTCACTACTTTTGAGCGCTATTCGATTTTTCGATAAAAATCATAACATTTTGTTCAATTGTTCCAAACAATCGTACAATTCGAACGATCGAGGTGATCGTAGGTTTTCTATTCAAACAGGTAACAGGCTTCTATTACAATTTGGTAGCTTTAATCTGGCGAAGTAGGCAGTCGAATTTAATTTTAGAGGGCAAGCTCTTCGACCATCGAATGATCGAATAGTCGCAAAGATTTTTATTCGATCTATTCAATATGATCGAATTTGTCAAATTTGATGGTCGAATTGAGCAAATTTGCATATTCGTAAATTCGACCAATCTAAATTTTTCAATTCGATCGAATTTCAAATCCTTCACACGAATTTAGTAAATCTGCCCCTGTGTCTACTAAAAATTCATATAAACATGAAATAAAGCCAATAGGCTGGTTTTGCCTCAAATAAGGATTAATTATATCTTAGTTGGGATCAAGTACAAAGTACAAGTATGGGACATGTTATCCAAGATGTCAGTTAGGTAAATAAGGGTACAAGTATGGGACCTGTTATCCGGAATGCACAGGACCTAGAGTTTTCTGGATAACTGGTCTTTCTGTAATTTGGATCTTCATACCTTAAGTCTACTAGAAAATCATATAAACATGAAATAAAGCCAATAGGCTCGTTTTGCTTCCAATAAGGATTAATTATATCTTAGTTGGGATCAAGTACAAACTACTGCTTTATTATTACACAGAAAAAGGAAATAGGTTTTATTAATTTTTTAATTAAAATGGAGTCTATGGGCAAGCTTCCCATTCTTTGGAGCTTTCTGTATAATGGGTTTCCGGATAACATATCCTATACCTGTACTGGAATTAAACAACTTCCAGATGCCAACTTCCACTCTTCCATTGACCTCTGCGATTTCCATTTGCACCGGGCAACAAAACGTATACAGTGATGATTATGAAATCTGTTATCCGGAAACCCATTATCCAGAAAGCTCTGAATAACAGAAAGGCTGTTTCCCAAAGACTCTATTTGAATCAAATAATATACATTTTCAAAAATGATTTCCTTTTTCTGTGTAATAATAAAACAGTAGCTTGTACTTGATCCCAACTAAGATATAATGAATCCTTATTGGAGGCAAAAGCAGCCTATTGGCTTTATTTCATGTTTATATGATTTTCTAGTAGACTTAAGGTATGAAGATCTAAATTATGGAAAGATCCATTATCTGGAAAACTCCAGGTCCTGAGCATTCTGGATAACAGGTCCCATACATGTAATAATAAAACAGTAGCTTGTACTTGATCGCAACTAAGATATAATTAATCCTTATTGGAAGCAAAACCAGCCTATCGGCTTTATTTCATGTTTATATGATTTTCTAGTAGACTTAAGGCATGAAGATCCAAATTACAGAAAGATCCATTTTCTGGATTACCCCAGGTCCCAGGCATTCTGGATAACAGGTCCCATACCTGTATAAGCAGGTACAAAATATAAGAATAAAAGTAATATCCCCACAGACTGGACTGCTAGGAAGCTCCTTTACTTCTTATATGCCGCAGTTTATAAACTGAGATTATTTTCATGACATGGATAAAAGAAGCTGGACCAAGAATGGCTTCCCTTTATCAATGTCAGATTTATGGTGCACCAAGAGGAGCCCTAGAAAGACCCAGAGTCTTCTGTAACGTTACACTCTATGATGTCATGTCTGTGGCTGGAGCCTGGGCCCTGCTAGATTTATTACACAGACACATGGAGCACCTCCCTGGTCAGCACAGAATTGCTTGTAGGATATAAAATGATATACGCTTACAACAGAAGGTGTGAAGCAGCTGCATTAGTACCCAGCATAAGGACCAAGGCTTAGTCTTGAGGTGCTGCGGTGCTATAATAAGGGTCAGTTTTTCATTTACAAATGTAAGCACCAAATACAAGCAAAATTGATTATTCTGCATCCATACATGCTTCTATGCAACAAGTTACCCTTTCAGCCTGCTCTGATGAATTAAGTTTGTACATTGACAAAAAGGAATCTTGAAATTACCATCAATTTATGCCTAGCTGTAATCCCAAGGTTCCCATAAAAGGGGGTTGTTCACCTTCCACACATTTTTCAGCTTCCAGATTCTTCCCCAGAAATAAAGAATTTTTTCAATTCCTTTCCATTTTTTACCGATTTTTCAAAATCAAAATTTAAAGTTGAATGTTGGTGTCTGTGGTGTTAGAGTCTGGGGCAGCTCATTAATTCAGGTGCAGACTTTAAACTGATATAATTTTGCAACATTTAGTTGATCCATTTCTCAGCAACATCTCTGGAGTATTAACAACTATTGTATCAATTCTAACAGCTGCCTTTAAAGGGCACCTATGGGCCGAAAAATTTTCCCTAAACAGAAGTTGCGGCCACCGGTTTGGGGTTCTAGTAGTTTTTTTTAAAAAAATTGCCCCCTGCAGGCGCTGGCTTACTCGCACTGGGAGGGAGCCGCCATGACAGTGCATGCGCAGTATGCGCATGTGACGTCGTGCGCATAAGCCGAATGAAAAGCTGCCACAATTTCGGGCAGCTTTTCATACTGCGCATGCGCTTCCTAAAACATGGCAGCTCGCACCAGGAGCTCCCTCCCGGTGCGAGTAAGCCAGCGCCAGCAGGGGGCAATTTTCTTTTTTAAACTACTAGAACCCCAAACCGGAATGCGGGCTCTATCAGCCCGCACCTTGGGTAGACCCCCCCCCCCCGCCGGCCTAACTGCCCTCCCGGGCAAATGCCCCCAGATTCTGGCCTCTGGAGTTCACAGTGCCCTCTTCTTTTTTGGTCTTCTTCGGAATCTTTGCAAATTTTCGGCACATGCGCAGTTGTTCAGGACCAGAAATTTACTACAACTGTACATGCACTGAAAATGCTGGTCTGTTTCCGAAAGGAGGCCGAAAAAAGAACATGGCGCCAATGAACTCCTGAGGCCAGAATCTGCACGAAGGGGTAAGAATTAGGGGCAGTTAGGCTGGGGAGGAGGCATGGGGGTCTACCCAGGGTAGGGGGATAGGGTTATTTCTAGAACAGATTGAATTATCCTTTAATGAAACCCAGGGATTCTGCTCAGCAGGGACAAAGAACAGTTTAACTTCAATATTAGAAAAATAGTCACACATAGAAAATTGAAAGTAATTGGAAAAAGTTGTTATGTCTGGTAAACTATCAACTAGGTGCTTGAATGTGAACAAAAAAAACCCTTGGTGGCCAGCCCCCCTACATAAAAAAAAAACATTTGTGGGAAGGGCCCCGCCCAAGTTAAGAAATTAGTGCCCAAATGTTGGGCATTGCTTGGCTCCTAATTTGATGCAACTCTGCTTCTTCTTCAGTGCAACTTGGCTCCTACTATGGCAAAACTCGGCTCGTACTCTGGCACAACACGGCTTCTACTTGGGCACAACTTGGCTCCTACTTTCAGCACAACTCGGCTCCTACTTTCAGCAAAACTCAGCTCCTACTTTGGCACATCTCGGCTCCTACTTCGGTTCACCTTGGCTCCTACTTCAGCACCACTCTGCTCCAACTTAGGCTCATCTTGGCTTCTACTTCAGTACAACTGGGCCCCTATTCGGCACAACTGGGTTCCTACTCCAGTTCATCTTGGCTCCTACTTCAGCACAACTCGGGTCCTACTTCCGTACAATGCGGCTCCTACTTCGGTGCCACTCTGCTCCTACTTCAGCACAGTGGTGGGGCTCCTACTTCGGGACAACCCGGCTCCTACTTCGGTGCCACTCTGCTCCAATTTCTTCGACTTATCATAGCTCCGACTTTGTTTCATCTTGGCTCCTATTTCATCACAACTCGGCTCCTACTTCGGCACAACAGGGCTCCTACTTCGGCACAACCCGGTTCCTACTTCGGTTCATCTTGGCTCCTACTTCAGCACAACTCGGATCCTACTTCTGTGCCATTCTGCTCCAATTTCAGCACAACTCGGCTCCTACTTTGGCTGATCTCGGCTCCTACTTCGGCAACACTTGGCTCCAACTTCAGCACAACTCGGCTCTGACTTCGTTTTATCTTGGCTCCTACTTCAGCACAACTTGGCTCCTATTTTGGTTCATCTTGGCTCCGACTTCGGAACAACTCAGCTCCTGCATTGGCAGTTCAAGGGGGGACTCGGGTTATCCAGGAAATGCAGCACCACTGGCCCCCCCATAACATATAGAAGCCATTGGGTCAATTGTGCCCCCCAGTGCCCCCCTGATGACGACCCTGCCTGTATTTGACAATGATCATGTTTTTTTCAATTCTGACTTCAATGTATACAGTGTACCTATGTATTGAAAATAAATTATCTATGAAGAAACTTTTTTGCAATACCACCTTTGTGAGTATATTTCCTTTTTTCATTTTGCAGGCGCCTAACTGTAGAATAGTATTCTTGGAAGTACCGTGTGGGTGTATTTCTGGGCAACTGATATACTTCGATCTACCCTGAGTGCCATCCATTTATTTGCTTTTCTGTACGTAATATCAACTCAAATCAGCAGAACCACGACAGAAAAACATCACCAGGATTAAAACTCCACTACTTTTTATACATTCTGGGCAAATAATTATGTGAGATGAGGTAAATCATCATGAGGTAAAATGATGTGTAAATGACAAATTGCTTTATTACAAGTCTATTTATTCAGTGCTGAAAACACCTATAACAGTCCTCCAACTGGGGTTGATGGGAATGAAAAGTTTGCAGCAGCTGGAGGGCCGCTAGTTTCTGTGACAGTTCATTTTGCTGGTTGGAAAGGAGGCAGGGAGTTGTGTATTTCCAGCAGCGCAGTTTCTCCCTGTAACAGGAGACATTTACTAAATACAGGGTGACATCCCTGCTCAATACTCAGTGCCCTGAGGCAGATTTGTAATGAAGCCATCGCCTTCCGGTTGCCCTGGTAATGTCTGATGCTTCCTGATTTATTCTTGTTTTCTATTGGACACCAGAGTGAGCTAAAGGCTGCGGCAGAAGCCCCCGATTGGTTGGGAGATCTCTCTGTCGCTAAGGAAGAGACAGTGAGATTAGTGAAGTCTTCCTGGCATGGAGGCTGCTTCATTTCACTGACACAAGCTGCAAATAATGCTGTTATGTCCTCTTTACACACAGACTATGTAAAAAATCACCTCTTTAATTCCAAGGGTAATATGTTCTGACAGGGTGTCTAGTAGGGTTGCCACCTGGCCGGTATTTTACCAGCCTGGCCGGTATTTTTGATGGCTGATCCCAATGTTATTAATAGGAAAAAAAGATAAATATATAGGAAGGCCGGTATTTTTTTCAAGAAAAGGTGGCAACCCTAGTGTCTAGTGTCAGATTCTGGCTTGCTGCATAAATAAATCTGACACCTTGCCTGTCACAGGCTTGTGTATAAAACTGGCTGATTATTCTGTTCATAATAATTCAAGACCAAATTGTTGCACCATTTTTACATATTTTCTGTTTCTAAATTAATTTCCATTATAAACTGGGGGCTTCATCTTTGCTTTAGTCTAGAGAGAACCAAAGAGCAGCGTCGGACTGGGGGGCCCAGAGCTCACTGGGAAAGTTACCTCAGAGCCCGCCGCCACAGCATTAAAGGCCCACCCCCCTTCCTGTAAACCCACCTCCGGCCTCCCGTGAAAACCTTTTCGGGGTAATGTAATAAAAGGCACTAAGTTTGCCCATGGGCAGTAACCTATAGCAACCAATCAACAGGTAGAATTCACTAGTCACCTGTTTAAATGCAAGTATCTTATTGGTTGCCATGAGTTACTGCTCCTGGGCAAACTTATTGCCTTATATTACATATAGGGGTTTTATTCTTGCAGCCGCGGCAGGGTCAGGAAGGAAGGATTAGGTGCAGCGGCAGCGTCTTCATGCAGGGAGCCTGTCTGGGCCGGCGGGTCCCATGAAGGCCGGGACCCACCGGGTTTTTTCCCAGTGTCCCGCGGGCCTGTCCAACCCTGCCAAGGAGGCTGTTTTAACTGAAAACTGTGAACATGTTTCTCCCACATCTAGGGATGCCACCTGTCCTGTTTTGAACCGCACAGCCTGTTTATATGAAGGGCTTCCTGGGTCATTAGAAGAACTGATCGCCACTCGCCATATCATAGCCCCACCCCTGACATTACAACCCACCCCAATTGCACCACGACACTGCCCCCTGCCTGGATTCAACTGGGCCAAAAGTTGGCAACCCTGCCATCCCTGCTCTTCTGTTAAAGGGGACGTCAACCCCTCTGGTGCTAAAACCCCTCCCCCCGGTCTACCTCCCGCCCCCCCGGGCTATTGCCCCTAACAGGATCACAGACACCATCTTGTCCTGCACCGTCTTCTTTCTTGATCCAGCAGCGTTTTGGCATCACATGTACAGTAGGACGCATATGCCGGTTGGTACTTCTGCACATGCATCCGTACTTCACGAAGTTTCCCAATTTCCTTTTTCGGAAAGTTCGTGAAATTCGGGTGCATGCGCAGTAGTACCAACATGCTTTGACAAATGCCATCAGATCAAGGAAGAAGACAGTATGGGACAAGATGGTGCCAGTGAACTTGCTTGCAGGGGACCTGGACTTTGGGGTAATTAACAGGTTAGGGGCAACAGCCCGGGGGGGGGGGGTAGGCCTGAGGGGAGACGGGCCTATGGGGGGAGGGGTTTTGTGCCGGGAGGGTTGACTTCCCCTTTAAGAACAAGCACTGGGTATTAGTGATGTGCACCCGACCCTAACCTGCGCCCACCAGACTTCCAGCTTCCCTTTATAGACCAGCGCCGGCCTGCCCTGCCGATGACGTCACAAAAATAGCAGGTCGTGTGGCTGTTATAAAGGAAGTCAGAAGCCAGCAGTTTAAGGTGGCGGGCGGGTAAAGCAGGAGGAACAGCTCGACCCGGACTACTGGGTATATATTTTGAGTATGTTTATTTTAGTAACTAATTTAATTATAAAATGCATTCTACATTTTCCACTTTCCATCCCCTGTATGTTATAGATTCTAAGCAACGTTACAGTTGGTCTTTATTATCTATTTTTATATTTTAAAGTTGTTCTATTATTTGCCTTTTCCTTCAGACTCTTTCCAGCTTTCAAATGAGGGGGGGGGGCTGTTGAATGTATTGTTATTGCTACTTTTTATTCCTCATCTTTCTATTCAGGCCTCTCCTCTTTCATATTCCAGTCTCTTATTCCAATCACTGCATGGTTGCTAGGGGAATTTGGACCCTAGTAACCAGATTGCTGAAATTACAAACCAGAGAGCTGCTGAATAAGAATCTAAATAAGTCAACAAATAATAAAAAATGAAAACCAATTGCAAATTGTCTCGGAATATCATTTTCTACATCATACTAACAGTTCATTTAAAGGTGAGGTGCCATTCAGAATAGTAGATAAGTGGATGTTATAAAGCTCATTATGGGGCTGCTAATGGGCTTGAGTCCTTCTTTAAGGGAGCATAATAAAAACCTATTGTACTAAACAAATAGGATAGAGCATAGCATTTTCTCTGATCAGTGTCAGCACCAGCTATTTTGAAATAATATCCCCCTCTCCCCCACAGGTTGCCCTAATTACCGCTATGAAAAATATTGCTTCCCTACTGACCCATAAAATACCTGGACATTTAAATAATAAATCCGTGTTGCCCACTTCAGGGGTCTTCTAGCTGGCAGCACAACCCAAGCTCCATGCGCATCATTCAAGGCAAAAGGCAGGATAGCTCGGGTGGCCTAATGAGCTCAGGGATCGTGAACTAGAATAGATGCTGCTAAACAGAGCGATGAGACTTGCCCCCCATATAAATAACTGCCGGAGCTTGCTGCTATGGAAACTGGTGATATAGAGCCGTTATTAGCATAGAATTGCTTATGTCGCATGTAGCAGGATTCTTCGCTCGCTCTCTATTTTATTAACATCAAAATTAAATAAAAATCATTATCGCAGCAGGGGATTCACTTGACACGGAATTTGTAGATTTGTCTTTCTCTCGTTACCCAAAACATTGAAGGAAAATCATTTTTCCTGTATATACATTACACGGAAACTTTTCAGTTCATCCCCTACCTATTTTTTTCCCTAGAGATCACAATTATTTTTAGGTTCTTTCCTGTAAAGTTATTTATCGCCTTAATATAGGAGGTAACGTATTTATTGAAGGAGAAGGAAATATTGGCAATAGATTAGCCACAGTGCAAGCTATAACACTATATTTATTCTGTTGAATGCTTTACCATACCTGAGTAAACAGCTCTAGAAGCTCTCTCTGTTTGTTTAGGATAGCAGCTGCCATATTAGCCTGGTGTGACATCACTTCCTGCCTGAGTCTCTCCCTGTTCACTCATAGCTCTGGGCTCAGAATACAGCAGGGAGGGGTGGAGAGGGGCAAATTGAGCATGCTATGGGAGACTGCCTTCACATACTCTGAGGCTGTCTGGATAACAGGTTTCCTTATAATGGATCCCATACCTGTATAAGTCCATGCTTCATCAAAGGAAGTATCATGCATGCAGATATGAATATTATGGCTCTCACTCACAAGAGTTTTTCCCTGCGGCTGAACGCAGCAAAATGGAACGCATGGGGAGCGCAGGAATAGACGCAAGCAATTGTTTTCAATGGGATTATACTCACACAAGCGCATGTAGGCGCCAAACGCAGATTGAGACGCAACATGCATTTTTCCTGCGTTCGCCACCTACATGCACTTGTGTGAGTACAGCCCCATTGAAAAAAATTGCTTGCGTATATTCCTGCGCTCCCCTGAGGCTGAACGCAGCAAAACGGAACGCAGGGAAAAACGCTCTTGTGAGTAAGAGCCCTTAGGGTTCAGCTGCTAAAATTGTAGGGTATAGTTAACTAAACGACACCAGCGTAGTAACCCATAGCAACTACTCAGCAGTTAGGGTTAGGATCTGGTGAAAATTAGACATTGAACATAAGGTATGTGACATCTCCATCATTTATATAAGAAATATCTGGGGTTATTAATAAATAATGAAACAATATTAGAAATCAACAATAAATTATAAATTGTACAGTGGGAGGATGGGATAAATGTGCAGTCCAGGTCCAGAACACAACCCATCCTTAATTATATTTGTAGCCTTTCAGCTCCCTATTGGAACACTTTCTTTCCAAATAACTGACACATCTCGGATGATTTCTTTAACTTGAGCATAAAGCACCATATGTTCATGTCCTACAGCTCCCAATGAAACAAGCTCCTCTAATAAAGCTCCCATAGCTATAATTAAGTTCTAACATATGGACCCATATTGTACACTATATGATACTTGTGGAATTGGCCACCTAGTTTTCTTCATATATTCAATAAAAAAAAACAAAAAAACATGAATATATCAGTTTTTTTTTTTTGGTACAAAAACACTTAAAGGAGAACTAAACCCTAAGAATTAAAATGGCGAGAAATGCCCTATTCATATTCCAGTCTCTTATTCAAATCAATGCATGGTTGCTAGGGGAATTTGGACCCTAGCAACCAGATGGCTGGAATTGACGGTTGCTAGAGGAATTTGGACCCTGATGGCAAACTGGAGAGCTGCTGAATAAAAAGGTAAACACCACAAATAATACAAAAATTAAACCAATTGCAAACTGTCTCAGAATATCACTCTCTACATTATACAAAATTTTAATTTAAAGGTGAGCAACTTCTTTAAAGGGATTCTCTCAAGGGAAAGCTTTTTTTTTCAGTTAATAGCGCTGCTCCAGCAGAATCCTGCACTGAAATCTGTTTTTCAAAAAAGCAGAAAACAGATCTTGTTTTTATTTTTAATTTTAAAATCTGACATGGGGCTAGACATGTTGTTAGTTTCCCAGGTGCCTCCAGTCATGTCACCTGTTTTCTGATAAACTTCAGTCACTCTTTACTACT
Source organism: Xenopus borealis (assembly GCA_024363595.1). Classification (NCBI taxonomy): domain Eukaryota; kingdom Metazoa; phylum Chordata; class Amphibia; order Anura; family Pipidae; genus Xenopus; species Xenopus borealis. The sequence goes on from CM044439.1 coordinate 6,641,648, forward strand.
ATGCTGCAAGTTGGGGTGATATCAGTCCCACCCCTTTCCCTCATCAGAAAAACAATGGGAAAGTAAACAGATAACAGCTCCCTGGCTCCTGCTAGAATCCTTCATGGAACCATATTTCGGAACCCATACCCACAATCCGCAACCCGGACACGCAACCCGCATTCTTACCTGATTGGACCCCGTTACCCGAACCGCAAGTACCTTATCTGCAACCCGACCTGCAGACCATCAAGAATCCGGAAGTGCTGTCACTGTAAACCAGAAGTGACATCATCAGAAGTAGGCTGATCAGGAAAAAAAAGAGGAAGTGCTGCCTTAAACCCGGATGTGACATCATCGGAAGTCGGAGGAAGTAGGTGTGATCAGAAAAACGAGTAAAATTTGCTATTGAGAAGAATCGCGACCTGATCCGCCTCCCGCAAAACTAGAGAACCACCGACCGGCATCTATACCTGCACCCGAAACTTCTACCTGCCACCCACAGGGTACCGCAGGTTTTTGCGGGTAACCGACGGGTACCCGACCTGCTGCAGGACTCTAGCACCTGCATTGCTAAAAATGCTCCCATGGTGGTAGATATGAGAACAGCACTCAATAGTACAAATCCAAGTCGGACTAAAGGTGGCCATACATGGGCCGATAAAAGCTGCCGACAGACTGATTGATATCTGCCCGAAAATCGGATCAGCCCGATATATCGGGGAGAGACATCGCCAAACGAGCAGATCTCTCTGTGTATGGCTGCCTTTATCCAAGTCGTGACTCCTTCAGTTACAATGAGTAGAAGAAACAATAGCTTATCTGAAAGCAGTTCCATTGTGAAGTGCTGACTCTGGTGCCATTCCAGCTCCCTGCACAAGATAATATTAGCTAATATAGTAGCTGCTTGCAAGAAAAGTGAATGTCTCTTTCTTACAGTGGAAACCATAACAGCTGGGTTTATTTATTAACGGTGAGGTTTACTAAATTAGGGCCCTCCAGCTGTTGCACAACTGAGACCTTGTTTAACAGGAGTGTTTGACAACAGCCGAGAAACCTCCGTTTAGCTCCCCTTATTTTACAGCAACTGCTTCCCAGAGACTTTACTATAATTGCTGATACAGATATTAGCCCAGAGGTAAGAAAATTCTGTGTTGGGCAGAACAAAGTGTGGGAAGCCTTGTCACAGGCAAAAACAAAAATCACCATTTCAAAAAATGTCCAAAAAAAAAAAACCAATGAAAGCAAATGAAGTTTATATGAAAAGCCCAGGAAGAAAACATCAGCACATTTTGAAATCTAATTGACACTTTGGGCAGATCAGAAGATCCAAATGCTGCTTATGCTTCCTCGATTGTGCGATCCAAGGACAACATTTTCCCTTTTCCGGCATATAATGTCAGACAGTCCGCAGAGATTTGAAGGGATTTTAATGATCAGGTAAGTAGAGCAGCAGACTGTTATCGCAGCAAAACTCTCTCCGAGATTTCTTATCACTCGCCTAATTAGAAGCAGACGGCAGCGATGTTCTCACAGGCACAATATCCCCCTTCCATGCTAAAAGCCCTGCCGCACTTACAACCAGTTCAAATCCACGCGGGCCGAGCTTGCGCTTTTATTTAATCAATATAAAATTCTTCTTCGTGTGAAATAAGAAACACTTTTGTAGTTCGTTATGAAATGTTCGCTTGAAGTCAGAAACACAATAATAAAGAGAGGATTCAGCATCCAGGCCTTAATTCATGAATATGCTATTCCATTAATCTACTGAACTGGAAGTCCATTAATACCATCTTCTCACTCTTCTCACTGAATGTTCTGGCTAAAGGATCTTTTCATAATTTAGATCTGCATACTGCATAAATTTGCTACAAAATCATATAAACATGAAATAAAGCCAATAGGCTGGTTTTACTTACAATAAGGATTAATTATATCTTAAGGGGGATCACGTACAGGTATGGGATCAATTATCCAGAAAAATGATTTCCTTTTTCTGTGTAATAATAAAACAGTAGCTTGTACTTGATCCCAACTAAGATATAATTAATCCTTATTGGAAGCAAAACCAGCCTATTGGCTTTATTTCATGTTTATATGATTTTCTAGTAGAATTAAGGTATGAAGATCCAAATTATGGAAAGATCCGTTATCTGGAAAACCCCAGGTCCTGAGCATTCTGGATAACAGGTCCCATACCTGTAATAATAAAACAGTAGCTTGTACTTGATCCCAACTAAGATATAATTAATCCTTATTGGAGGCAAAACCAGCCTATTGGCTTTATTTCATGTTTATATGATTTTCTAGTAGACTTAAGGTATGAAGATCCAAATTATGGAAAGATCTGTTATCTGGAATACCCCATGTCAAAATCATTCTGGATAACAGGTCCCATACCTGTACTTGATCCCAACTAAGATATAATTAATCCTTATTGGAAGCAAAACCAGCCTATTGGGTTTATTTCATGTTTATATGATTTTCTAGTAGATTTAGGGGTAGATTTACTAAACTCGGGTGAAGGATTCGAATGCAAAAAATTTGAATTTTCAAATTAAATTTTAGGCTACCTCGACCATCGAATTGGCTAAATTCGATCGAATCTAATGATTCGAATAAATCATTCAATCGAATTGTTCGACCATTTGTTGAAGTATTTGCCCAATTTGCCAGATTAAACGTACCAAGTTCCTATATTGTTTGATTAAGTTTTTTTGATCGAATAGTAGGGATGCACCAAATCCACTATTTTGGATACGGCCAAACCCCTGAATCCATTGCAAAGGATTCGGCCAAATACCAAACCGAATCTGAACCCTAATTTGCATATGCAAATTAGCACGGTGGAGGGTAAAATCCTTGTTTTATGAAGAAAAGTCACATGATTTTTTGGATTCGGATTTGGTTCAGCCAGGCACAGGGATCCGGCCAAATTCTGGCCGAATACGGTACCGAATCCTGGATTTGGTGCATCCCTATCGATTAGAAATCATCCGATTTCACGAAAAAATCGTACGAATTCATCCGATTTCACAAAAATATCATACAAATCATACGATTTTTTGCTAAATCGGATGAATTCGATTTTGTCGGATTTTACTTCGTGAAAAATACGAGGGTCGAATTTGAGGGTTTTTAACCCTCGGAATTAGACCCTTAGTAAATCTGCTCCTAAATATATGAAGTTTCAAATTACAGATCTGTTATTTGGAAACCCGTTATCCAGAAACATATGAATTACTGAATGGCTGTCTGCCATAGACTCCACTATAAAGAAATAATACAATTTTTTTCAAAATTATTTCTGTTTTCTGTGTAATAATAAAACAGCAGCTTGAAGTGTTTTGTGGTAGTTGTGGATGAGGCTCTTTATCTTCTCAGACTTGGGTAAAGCTGCCCATTCTTCCTGGCAAAAAGCCTCCAGTTCCCTGGGTAAATTCTTGGGGGTCTGTCTTGTATGAACTGCACGTTTGAGGTCTCCCCAGAGTCAATCAATGATATTGACACTGTCAGGAGACTGGGCCACTCCAGAACCAGAACTTTATTTTGCTGTAGCCAATGACAGCTCAATGACTTGGCCTTGTGTTTTGGATCATTGTCATGTTGGAAAGTCCAAGTACGTCCCATGTGCAGCTTCCGGGCGCATTGAGTGAAACTGCATTCATTTTGCCATCAATTCTGACCCAATTGTGTCTTTGTATCTCACACATCCCCAAAACATCAGACCCACCAGCAGGTCTCACAGTAGGAATGTTGTACCTTTCATCATAGACCTTGTTGTCTCCTCTCCTAATGTAGCGTTTATGGTTGTGGCCAAAAAGTTCCATTTTAGTCTCATCTCCAAATGACTTTGTGCCAGAAGGTTTGAGTCTCTGTGTGTTTGTATATTGTAAGTGGGACACTTTGTGGCATTTGTGTAGTAATGACTTTCTTCTGGCAACTCCACCAGCCCATCTTTATTCTTATTGTGCATCTTGATACAGACACACCACATTATTTCAGAGACTCCTATATTTCACCTGAAGTTATTTGTGGGTTTTCCTTGTATCCCCAACAATTTTTCTGGCAGTTGTGGCTGAAATTTTAGTTTTATTTGGTTTGGTTCCAACAGAACCCCTAATTTCCCACTTCTTTATTAGAGTTGAACACTGCTCATTGACATTCTCAATCCCTTTGATATTTTCTTCTATCCCTTTCCTGTTTTATAGAGTCCAACTCCCTTTTCCCACAGCAGATCCCACAGACAAGTCTTTTCCCCATGACTTAGAATCCAATAAAAAACATGAGTGCAGCACTGGATGAAAGATACAAGGGTCTGTCAGGAGAAAGTCATTGACCTTTTATACACACCCACTAATTACAAGCAATCAGATCACAGGTGAAGATGTTACCTTTAATAGCCATTCTATCCCTTTTGTGTCAAGTTGTGTGTATGTTATCAGGCCAAATCACCAGGGGATGGAAACTTATGAGCACAACTGTAGGTATTATATCTAATACAACAGTCAGTTGGATTAATAAGATACAACTATAGGATCTATTTTCTGGAATGCTTGGGATGGGGTTTTCCAGATTAGTCATTTTGCACAAGTACAAGCCCTATTTATTAAATTATGTTGAACTAGGGGTATACTGGCACTTTAAATGAAAAGTTATAAGGGCTCATGTACATCTGCAAGTGCAGTTGTGGCCTCTGCAGTCTCCCTGCAGTTAGTTGCACATAAAACCACTTTTAAAACTTTTGTTCACCTTTAAATTAACTGTTAGTATGATGTAGAGAGGGATATTCTGAGACAATTTGCAATTGGTTTTCATTTTTTATTATTTGTGGTTTTTGACTTATTTAGCTTTTTATTCAGCAGCTCTCTAGTTTGTGATTTCATCTGGTTGCTAGGGTCCAAATTATCCTAGCAACCATGCACTGACTTGAATAAGGGAGATCTTTCTGTTCAGGGAGAGGCCCTGAGAGAGTAATGTTTTTCTCTGCACTGTACAGCCAGAAAAAGAAAGAAAGTTTCTAACTTATTTGGCTTTTGGCAGAGAGCCCAGAACTGCCAGGAGGTTCAGATAAGATACTTGTGTAACAATTTCTAGCTAAGCAAATAGGTAATTGTAACAATATAAGACGACAGGTCCTTAAAGAGCTTAAAGGTCAATTCACTTTCATTAACAAAACTTTAATAAACGAAAAAAAAATCACAGAAATTTGTTCAAACTTTCATAAACTGACACATTTTGTAGAACGAACATGGTAATTAGGGGATGTGGCCACAAAAATGGGCGTGGTCCAAAAAATTCACCAACTTTTTCGTCCCTCTTTTTATTTCCAAAATGTTGGGCGGTATGAGTGAAGGTCTGTACAACCCTGGACAGAGAAATGGAGACAGGTTATACCAGACAGAGTAGAGAGTTGACTAAAGTATCAATGTGTCTGACACAGACAAAGAGAAGGAGAGAAATAGATTAAAGGGAAACTGTCATGGGAAAACATGCTTTTTTCAAAACACATCAGTTAATAGTGCTGCTCCAGTAGACTTCTGCACTGAAATCCATTTCTCAAAAGAGCAAACAGATTTTTTTATATTCAGTTTGGAAATCTGACATGGGGTTAGACATATTGTCAGTTTCCCAGCTGCCCCTGGTCATGTGACTTGTGCCTGCACTTTAGGAAGGAACTGCTTTCTGGCAGGCTGTTGTTTTTCCTTCTCAATGTAACTGAATGTGTCTCAGTGGGACCTGGATTTTACTATTGAGTGCTGTTCTTCGATCTACCAGACAGCTGTTATCTTGTGTTAGGGAGCTGTTATCTGGTTACCTTCCCTGGTTACCTGTTGTTAGGCTGCTGGGGGGAAAGTGAGGGGGTGATATCACTCCAACTCGCAGTACAGCAGTAAAGAGTGATTGAAGTTTATCAGAGCACAAGTCACATGACTTGGGGCAGCTGGGTAATTGACAATATGGCTAGCCCCATGTCAGATTTCAAAATGAAATATGAAAAACAACTGCTCTTTTGAGAAATGGATTTCAGTGCAGAAGTATACTGGAGCAGTGCTATTGACTGATGCGTTTTGAAAAAAGCATGTTTTCCCACGACAGTTTCCCTTTAATCTAGGTCTTGAAGGGAGAGAACCAAAGGGAGAGTCCGGGCAGTCAAGGGAATTGAACGTGTACAGAAAGGACAGAGAGTAAAGAGTGTAGTCAAGAGTCAGGCCAGGTAGATCCCAATCAGGCAAAGAAGTAGAAAAACAGGAGTCAGAGATGTAGTGGAGATCACAAGCTGGGGCCAACAGCAACAGTAACGCAGTACAAAATCAGGACCCACAGAAATGGTCAGTAAACAGGCAGAGGTCAGTGCAGGCAGCAAAGTAGCAGAAGTCTGGGACAGGCAAGGGTCAAACAACAGACATCAGAAATAGACCTACGCTGGGCAAGGAACAATGGGACCTTTAAATATAAAATGTTTGTGGCTAGCACAATGAAGTACGATTCTGCGCTCCGAATAAAACGGAGAGGAGACGGGGTGAGAAATTCTTGACCCGCAGATCACTAGTCCCTATCTTATTTGGAAGTTTCTGTTTCTACTATTTCAGACAAAAATTCAAAAGTTTCGGGAAAAAGCCTGAAAAAATAGAATATGGAAAAAAAATTAACAGTTATTCCACGATTCTCTTTTAATAAAAAATAAGGTCAAATCGTAGTTTGCTTTGACTTTTCTTTAAATAACTCCCTAATAGTTTTTGCTACTTTTTATTACTCATATTTCTATTCAGTCCCTCTCCTATTCATATTCCAGTCTCTTATTCAAATCAATGCATGGTTGCTAGGGGAATTTGGACCCTAGCAACCAGATGGCTGAAATTGACGGTTGCTAGGGGAATTTGGACCCTAGCAACCAGATGGCTGAAACTGATGGTTGCTAGGGGAATTCGGATCCTAGCAACCAGATGGCTGAAATTGCAAACTGGAGAGCTGCCGAATAAAAAGCTAAATAACACAAAAACCACAAATAATAAAAAATGAAAACCAATTGCAAATTGTCTCCCTCTCTACATCATACTAACAGTTAATTTAAAGGTGTACACCCCCATTTAATGCAGCATGAAGTTTTTGGATCCCGACCCAATGCTTGAGAATAGTTGCCATAGATACCAAAGCCCCTGCAATGCTGCAAATTGCGGAGGAATCAGGGAATTCTGATCTACATAAGATGCAAAAACACATCAGAGCTGTTTCAGTGAGTGGTCTTTAACTCTGAAATGTTTATAGGACCCAAATGTCAAACAGTCTGACAGAACTGGAAGCAACACTTGTGATGCATCTGGCGAGTTCTTACACTCGGGGGCCACGCATGGTTCCCACATTTTGTTTTCCATCTGTTCAGACACAATTTACACACACGGCATACACTTTCCATATGGTAAATGTCCTCTATTCTATATGAACAAGACTTGGAAGGAACAACTTGTACTTGTGTGAGGATACAACGACACATATCTAAGCCATTTGTTAATATAGTCACATATATGTTGTATATCGAATGCAAGTTGGATGTATGAGATACAGGTATAAGATCTAATATCCAAAATATATTGAATACAACTGTCAGTTTGATATATGAGATACAGATATAGGATCGACTATATAACTGTCAGTTGGATATGTGAGAGTCATAGGCTCTATTATCCAGAATATATTGAATACAACTGTCGGTTGGATATGTGAGATACAGGTATAGACTCTATTATCCAGAATATATTGAATACAACTGTCGGTTGGATATGTGAGAGTCATGTATAGGCTCTATTATCCAGAATATATTGAATACAACTGTAAGTTGGATATGTGAGATACAGGTATAGACTCTATTATCCAGAATATATTGAATACAACTGTCAGTTGGATATGTGAGATACAGGTATAGACTCTATTATCCAGAATATATTGAATACAACTGTCGGTTGGATATGTGAGATACAGGTATAGGCTCTATTATGCACAACATATCGAAAATAACTGTCAGTTGGATATGTGAGATACAGATATAGACTCTATTATCCAGAATATATTGAATACAACTGTCGGTTGGATATGTGAGATACAGGTATAGGCTCTATTATGCACAACATATCGAAAACAACTGTCGGTTGGATATGTGAGATACAGGTATAGACTCTATTATCCAGAATATATTGAATACAACTGTCGGTTGGATATGTGAGATACAGGTATAGACTCTTTTATCCACAATATATTGAATACAACTGTCGGTTGGATATGTGAGATACAGGTATAGACTCTATTATCCAGAATATATTGAATACAACTGTTGGTTGGATATGTGAGATACAGGTATAGACTCTTTTATCCACAATATATTGATGACAACTGTCAGTTGGATATATAAGCTACAGGTATAGGTTCTGTTATCCAAAATGCTCAAGGCTTGGGGTTATCCAGATTAGATGTTTTGCACAAGGACAAGCCCTATTTATTGACCTAATGTGGAACAGGGGGTACACTGGTACATTAAGGGGGTTTTAGCAAAGTTTTTTATATCTCGACTGAACTCACAACTTGATTTTTTTCCAGTTTAAGAGAAAAAACTAGAAACAGTGAATTCAAGGTGAAAACCCCAAATAGATTGAGTTTTCGAGCGAAACTCAATGAAAAAAACTTGACCATCATGCAGGCTATTAACATCTGGTTCAAGGGACCTCTGCCATTGACTCCTACATCACCCCCACAGGTTTTAGTTGATGTATTTTAGGATTCAAGCTATTTTCAGGGTCAGGGTATAAAAAATCTTGAAAATCTTGCCCCTAAGTGAAAAGTCATAAGGGCTCATCGTGGTCATCCCCAAGTGCAGTCGACGTCCAGGCAATTTCCTCGCACTTAGTTGCGCATAAAACCACTTTTCAGAATGCTCTCCTTGCACGTCCATAAGTATATATATATATAATTGCACTCTGTACTAGGCTAACTTCTGCTGAAATGATCGCCCATAGACTTGCAGTCACTCACATGCCGAACACTGAAAATTACGCCGCTGGATTCTGCAAGAGGCATCTGATTTGGGATGAAATGTTTGCCCAGTTGTGGCAGTTTGAGTGAGTCTGATGCAGTTAGTGGTAGGCACACAGCAACTGTGTAACAGTTCAGTTATGCTTTATGGCTTGGAGGTTATTTATTGCAGAATATTTGGCCACAAATCCAGACCTGACTGTAAAAACCCTTGAACCCTCACAGTATCAGACTGGCTGTGTCTGGGCCCACCGACTGAAACATCAGGGACCCCTGCCCCCGTCTGCCAACATCAGGGCATCCGACCCCCCTGTCTGGT
>CM044439.1:6655131-6670349 GCA_024363595.1 Xenopus borealis
AACATCATGTACAACATTTATACACACTTCTTTACTCAGGCTTTACTTCTCCTTTAAAGGTCTGTGTAACAGGAGACAGCAGTGAGTTTGAAATCCTAGAGGTGATAAAAAAAACTCCAGGAGTTAAATTCGCAGCCAGTGCTGAGACGAGCAGTAATTTGGTATGAGATGGACAGTGAGTTGGGCCTGTGCTTATGAGTAAATCTGGAGTTGGATGTATTACAGTAACAGCATGTCGGATGCCGTGTAAACTGCTGCAAAGGGCAAACGAATGAAGCAATGTGTCACCGGAGAACTGACGCGGCATTAAAAGGGGGGGGGGGGGGGCTGCCGAAGCCACAGATTGATGGTCCATGTGTTACTGCTAATTCTGTTAATAATGTTAATAATGCTGAGGCTCAGGCTGCCAAGGACAAAAAATGTCTGTGAGATTAAATCTGATGATGAACTTGAACCACGTCGCTTCCCTTTAATGAACAAACATCACGCTTTTGCAGCTACAAGTGAATTAACGAGTCTTCTTAATTATTTACAGTGTATTTCAATAATCACTTATGTTGTACCACTAAATGTATGTGTAGCTCTTATTTATCTGTCTGACTGCCTATATCTATCTATCTATCTATCTATCTATCTATCTGTCTGTCTGTCTGTCACTCTCAATCTATCTATCTATCTATCTATCTATCTATCTATCTATCTATTCATCTATCTGTCTGTCTATCTATCTATCTATCTATCTATCTATCTATCTATCATCTATATATCTGTCTATCTATCTCTCCATCTATCTATCTATCTATGTCTGTCTGTCACTCTCAATCTATCTATCTATCTGTCTGTCTGTCTGTCTGTCTGTCTGTCTGTCACTCACTCTCTATCTATCTATTATCTATCTATATATCTATCTATCTATCTATCTATCTATCTATCTGTCTGTCTGTCTGTCACTCTCAATCTATCTATCTATCTATCTATCTATCTATCTATCTATCTATCTATCTATCTATGTCTGTCTGTCACTCTCAATCTATCTATCTATCTATTATCTATCTATCTGTCTGTCTGTCACTCTCTATCTATCTATCTATCTATCTATCTATCTATCTATTATCTATCTATCTGTCTGTCTGTCACTCTCAATCTATCTATCTATCTATGTCTGTCTGTCACTCTCAATCTATCTATCATCTATCTCTATCTATCTATCATCTATCTATCTATCTATTATCTATCTATCTGTCTGTCTGTCACTCTCTATCTATGTCTGTCTGTCACTCTCAATCTACCTATCTATCTATCTATCTATCTATCTATCTATCTATCTATCTATCTATCTATCTATCTATCTATCTATCTATGTCTGTCTGTCACTCTCAATCTATCTATCATCTATCTCTATCTATCTATCATCTATCTATCTATCTATTATCTATCTATCTATCTATCTATCTATCATCTATCTATCTATCTATCTATCTATCTATCTATCTATCTATTATCTATCTATCTATGTCTGTCTGTCACTCTCAATCTATCTATCTATCTATTATCTATCTATCTATCTATCTATCTATCTATCTATCTATTATCTATCTATCTATTATCTATCTATCTATCTATTATCTATCTATCTATCTATCTATTATCTATCTATCTATTATCTATCTATCTATTATCTATCTATCTATCTATCTATTATCTATCTATCTATCTATCTATTATCTATCTATCTATCTATCTATCTATCTATCTATCTATCTATGTCTGTCTGTCACTCTCAATCTATCTATCTATCTATTATCTATCTATCTATCTATCTATTATCTATCTATTATCTATCTATCTATCTATCTATTATCTATCTATCTATTATCTATCTATCTATCTATCTATTATCTATCTATCTATCTATCTATCTATCTATCTGTCTGTCTGTCACTCTCAATCTATCTATTTATCTATCTATTTATCTAACTATCTATTATCTCTCTATCTAACTATCTATTATCTATCTATCTATCTATTATCTATCTATTATCTATCTATCGAATCTATTATCTATCTATCTATTATCTATCTATCTATTATCTATCTATCTATCTGTATGTCTGTCTGTCACTCTCTATCTATCTATCTATCTATCTATCTATTATCTATCTATCTATTCATCTATCTGTCTATCTATTATCTATCTATTCATCTATCTATCTATTATCTATCTATCTATCTATCTATCTATCTATCTATTCATCTATCTGTCTATCTATCTATCTATTATCTATCTATCTATCTATCTATCTATTATCTATCTATCTATTCATCTATCTGTCTATCTATCTATCTATTATCTATCTATCTATTCATCTATCTGTCTATCTATCTATCTATCTATCTATGTCTGTCTGTCACTCTCAATCTATCTATCTATTTATTATCTATCTATCTATCTATCTATCTATCTATCTATCTATCTATTCATCTATCTATCAAAAATCTCTATCTATTCATCTACCTATAAACAATCTCTATCTATTGATCTATTATCTATCATCTATATATAATCTATCTATCTATCTATTGAGTGATCTATCTATCAATAATCTCTATTTATCTATTAATCTATATATAATCTATCAAGTGATCTATCTATCAACAATCTCTATTTATCTATTGATCTATTATCTATCTAGTGATCTATCAACAATATGGATCTATCATCTATTGATTTATCAATCTAGTGATCTATCAATCTATCTATTGATCTATCATCTATGAATCTATCTATATATTGATCTATGTATCTAGATGTATGTATAGGAGCAACACACCCTTGACCTATGCAACAGTTCCCCTCCCCATTTTGCTTTAGTCAGTCTTCTCTTTCTAATAGATTGTAAGCTCTTTGGAACATGGACCTTATCGTAACTGTGTATTGATATTCCATTGTGCCAAGTTTTTTCCCATACTGGACATTCTTTAGGGAAAAACCCACATTAGTAAATGTATGGCTCCATGAGGAATCCCTTCATATTCTTGAATGGCAGATTGATAATCAATAATTCACTCTAAAATATAAAATGTAATTCCTGAACCAGCAAGTGTATTTAGTTGTAATATTGGTGTGTAGGTGCATCTCAGGTCATTTTGCCTGGTCATGTGCTTTCAGAAAGAGCCAGCACTTTAGGAGGGAACTGCTTTCTGGCAGGCTGTTGTTTCTCCTACTCAATGTAACTGAATGTGTCTCAGTGGGACCTGGATTTTACTATTAAGTGTTGGATTGTTCTGTTGTTCGGCTGCTGGGCGGGCTGCCACCCACCAGCGCTAAAGTAGCCTGCGCCTATTCGCACGCGGCAATTTGAGGCAATTTGAAAAACGCATCGCCGCGTGTGAATAGGCGCAGGCGACTTTAGCGCTGGCGGGTGGCAAGCCATTCAGGGAGATCAGACGCGGCGATTAGTCGCCAGGCGACTAATCTCCCGGAAATCTTCCCGTGTGGCCGAAGCCTTACAGTCCAGAATACATAAATGGCTGCAGCAATTTACCCCTCTCCCACTGTGAATTAACAGATAAATGAAATCTCACATGAGCTCAGTAGAAAAAAGAAATCTTCTATAACTGGACATGGACAGTAATCTTTATTAAAGCAATGTGCAGTTCATGTCCTGTTCACAAATAAACTCTATAAACTCTATAAAGCTCCGAATAAATCTGTGCTTAGGCAGCGGTGAAACTCAACTGTAAATACAACGTGCTGTATGTGAGATATCCAAGGATTAACTAGCAGTTCTGCTGGACAGAAAGCCTATATAATTCTGCAATTAACTGGCAAAGTCATCGTTATAAAAAAGATCCAAAGCACAGGACAGAGCTCACAGCCACCAAACCACCAAGCAGATATTTATCTATAGTAATAGTATAATAATAGTTCTGATGTCATCCGTTATAAACGGCGAGTTCTGATGTCATCCGTTATAAACGGCGAGTCCTGATGTCATCCGTTATAAACGGCGAGTTCTGATGTCATCAGTTATAAACGGTGAGTTCTGATGTCATTTCTGTCACATGACTCACTGAAACTTGTGTATTATAATAAATAAAGTACCCCCAGTTGCAAAAACTGAGGATATTAGAAGTTACCTCGGAGTTCCATGACCTTCGGCCTCGTGTTTTTATATGGTCATGAAACTCCTCGGTAACTTATAATATCCTTATATTTTACAAGAGGGGGTACTTTATTCACTATATAATAATAGTATAATAATAGTTCTGATGTCATCCGTTATAAACGGCGAGTTCTGATGTCATTTCTGTCACATGACTCACTGAAACTTGTGTATTATAATAAATAAAGTACCTCCAGTTGCAAAAACTGAGGATATTAGAAGTTACCTCGGAGCTCCATGACCTTCGGCCTCGTGTTTTTATATGGTCATAAAACTCCTCAGTAACTTATAATACCCTTATATTTTACAAGAGGGGGTACTTTATTCACTATATAATACACAAGAGTCCTTATGGGCAGAGACACAAACGAAGATTCGGGGAGATTTAGTCGCCCGCCCACAAATCGCTGCTTCTTCAGGAGACTAATCTCCCCAAAAAGCCTTCCTGTCGGCCAGAATCTAAATCGCTGGTGGGATGGCGGTCCGAGCACTTCATTTTCCGAAACTGCCTCACATGGAAACTTCGGGCGACTTTGGAAAATGAAGTGCTTCGAATGCCATCCCGCCGGCGCTTTAGATTCTAGCCGGGCAACTTCATCAACCCGAATCTTTGTGTCTCTGCCGTAATATTATGTAGAATATATAGTGATTATATAGTGAATAAAGTACCCTCTATTGTAAAATATAAGGATATTATAAGTTACCGAGGAGTTTCATGACCATATAAAAACACGAGGCCGAAGGTCATGGAACTCCGAGGTAACTTCTAATATCCTCATACACAAGTTTCAGTGAGTCATGTGACAGAAATGACATCAGAACTCACCGTTTATAACTGATGACATCAGAACTCACCGTATAATTTACAAGATATTCACGGCTTTTGTGTATTATATCCTTATAAACAGTGCTTAGTGATGTCATCAGTTATAATCATTTTGATCACATGACTTACTGAAACTTGTGTATTATAATAATGTACCCCGTGTTGTAAAATATAAGTATATTATAATTCACCTTGAAGTTCACTGACCTTTATATTTCCTTGGAACTAGGGATGCACCGAATCCACTGTTTTGGATTCGGCCGAATCCCTGAATCCCTGATAGGTCTCACCTTAAAACTCAAAGACAGGGGATCATCTGACACATGTATTATATGTGTTATACAAGTATTATCGTTTTTTGTGGGGTAAAATGTTCTCTGCTAGTTGGGAAACTAGAGAATTCAATCATTCCAAATTGTATTGTTAATAATAGGGATGCGCCGAACTCAGGATTCGGTTCGGGATTTGGCCGCAGGAATAGCATCACTATCTGGACTCATTTCTTCAAGAGCTAATGGAGACCTCCTGATGTTCAAACCACAGGCATCTGTTGGGGATTGGCCTCGAGAAGCTCCTGACCCTCAGCAAACACTTCCATTAGAATTTATACAGTAAGTTCCAGTGCTTTTGGGTCATAGGCTTCTTCAGTCACAGCTGGGGAGCCAAATGTTATCACTGAGCTGGGCCTGTCCTGACTTCCATGTAACATTAGGGATTAGCCCTCTTGCACTCATTGTCATGTTTCAGTGCAGGAAAGGAGGGCAATGGAAAGCCTTGGACTTATCTGCACTACTGGGGCCAATAAAACAACCTGGATGCACTAGAATACATTGAATTTATTGGTGTGCTACAGTATACCTGGCGTTGGCAATGGAAAGTATGACTTGGGCTTGTTCTTTTATTTCCACCCAACACAAGTCTTTCATTTAACATAAAATAACAGAGAAGGGGGCACCCGGATTTGAACCAGGGACCTCTTGATCTGCAGTCAAATGCTCTACCCCTGAGCTATACCCCCTACACTGAAGAGCAGGTGTGAATCAACACAGGTGTGGTGTAAACTAACATTAGAAAGACATTCTTACAATATTTACTCCAAGCTCTGTGTGAGTAGTAGAGTTAAGAGTTATTCCTCCCTATTTAGTTGGTATTGCCAGCAGTGGGATACAGGGGCTACAAGTACTGGGTCCTCAGGCCATTGTTTATCTATCACACAAGTTGGCCAGTCACATGATCCTTATCTAATCCCAAAGCACCCCCCACCCTCTACCGTTCTTCCATCAGGATCCCTTAGAGCACGGCCACCCCTCGTCTGAACCACGGACAGGGACCATAGGGGATCTAAGATGGAGCTCCAATAAAGGGGCCATTTTTAAAGAAAATTATCATTTTTAGCCCAACGTAAAACCAGTATCATATATGATTCATTGCTGACTCAAAAAAGTAAGGAGGTTTTTACTTCTCCTATATGTTTTTTTGAAGAAATTTCTAAATTTTTTATTTACTGCATTTAACAACACATTTACTACATAACGGCAGGAAGGGGGCACCCAGATTTGAACCAGCGACCTCTGGATCTGCAGTCAAACACTCCACCACTGAGCTATACCCCCACGCACAAAACCTCCAGTCTCCACACAGTTGTGGTATGGGTAGGGTTGAGTTCTTCTAACCAACAGTCCCTCACAAAATTAGCAAAATATTAAATGAGCCGTTTTGTGTTAACAGCTACAATGTGCGGGTGCATTAGTTTTAACACAGAAGGAACAATCATTAAAAATTAATGTTTTGGGTTGATTTATTGAAAACTTCTCCAGAAACCCTACTAGTCCAACCCATCTCTTCCACTGCCTGTATCTCCATTCCCAGGCTGCGCAGGGAGACGGCAGCACTTGTCGCACAGGGTGGTACAATAGGAACCAATTAATCTTTGGTTTTCCCAAATCACAAGTCTATTGATTTTGCATAAAGCTGAGAAGGGGACACCTGGATTTGAACCGGGGACCTCTTGATCTGCAGCCAAATGCTCTACCACTGAGCTATACCCCTTCTGATGGGCAAACTTCCCTGCCTAGTTGTGGTGTGGGTAGGGTTGGGTTGTTTGAGCTATACCCCCTCTGAGGTGCAACAATCCATGCCTAGTTGTAGTGTGGGTTGGGTTGGGTTGGTATTTTTTTTTTTTTTGGACCCAGTTGCTTGTGGCATTTGCAAAAGCAAAATATTAAAGGAGCCATTTTGCATGAAAAGCAATAACGTGCCGATAAATTATTATTACTCTTTGAATATAGGTTCTCTTGAACCTTTCCATGGACTACTTTGCATAAGCCAATTGGTTCTGGATTCAGCCTAATGTTTCATGAAGGATTCAGCTGAATTTGGTGCATCCATAGTTATTAATATTATTAATAAAGCGGCAGCTCCCCTTTAAATGAACCTTTAGTATGATGCAGAACAGGAATGCTGTGACAATGAGACAAGTTGAACCCCTGAACAGGTTTCCAGGGGTGGCAAAAAAAATAGTTTCTGGTCACTTTAAGGGCCAAATTTCTAGTTTTTAAACCAGATGTAGAGAGCAAAACTGTACTAAGTAACTAAAAGTTAAAGGGATTCTGTTATGATTTTTATGATGTTTTTGTTTCTAAATGACACTGTTTACAGTGCAAATAATTCACTCTACAATATAAAATTTCATTCCTGAACCAGCAAGTGTATTTAGTTGTAATATTGGTGTGTAGGTGCATCTCAGGTCATTTTGCCTGGTCATGTGCTTTCAGAAAGAGCCAGAACTTCACAATGGAACTGCTTTCTGGCAGGCTGTTGTTTCTCCTACTCAATGTAACTGAATGTGTCTCAGTGGGACCTGGATTTTACTATTGAGTGTTGTTCTTAGATCTACCAGGCAGCTGTTATCTTGTGTTAGGGAGCTGTTATCTGGTTACCTTCCCATTGTTCTGTTGTTAGGCTGCTGGGGGAAAAGGGAGGGGGTGATATCACTCCAACTTGCAGTACAGCAGTAAAGAGTGATTGAAGTTTATCAGAGCACAAGTCACATGACTGAGGGCAGCTGGGAAATTGACAATACGTCTAGCCCCATGTCAGATTTCAAAACTGAATATAAAAAAATCTGTTTGCGCTTTTGAGAAATGGATTTCAGTGCAGAATTCTGCTGGAGCAGCACTATTAACTGATGCATTTTGGAAAAAAAATAATGTTTTCCCATGACAGTATCCCTTTAACTGAAAGAGGAACCAGCACTTTTATACTATATTCTGATAAGTGGGATCCTGTCAACCCGATAATAGTTTATTCCTTCTCCTGCCAGTGCTGCTCCCATACTGTACAACTGCAATTAAATTCCAAATTGGAGCTTCAGGGCATATTACTGTCTACATCACATTGGACGTTATACTGCCGACAACAAGTGACTCAAAGAATTTCAGATCCGACCAGCAGCTTTAGGGTTAACAAATGTCCCCCCCCCCTTGACTTCAGCTACACGGCAGACAGGCAACTGGATCCCAGGACTTTGGCTTCCAGCACATTTAATCCAATTTCTGAGCTTATAATTTATTAATTCATTATACTGACATAATAAAGAATGAACCAATATTTCTGACTAACAGGAACAGTTAAAGGGGTTGTTCAACTTTAAATGAAGTGACAGTACGATGTAGAGAGGGATATTCTGAGACAATTTGCAATTGGTTTTCATTTTTTATTATTTGTGGTTTTTGGGTTATTTAGCTTTTTCTCAAGCCTTCTGCATTGCTATGAATAAGAGGCTGGAATATGAATAGGAGAGGCCTGAATAGAAAGACGAGTAATAAAAAGTAGCAATAAAATTCTAACTTCACAGAGCAATAGTTTTTGGCTGTTGGGGTCAGCGACCCCCATTTGAAAGCTGTAAAGAGGTAGAAGAAAAAAGGCAAGTAATTAAAAAGCTATAAAAGTAAATAACGAAAACCAGGTGCAAAGTTGCTGAGAATTGGACATTCTATAACATCCTACAAGTGAACTCCAAGGTCAACCATCCCTTTATAGGGGTTACTCACCCCAACGTTCTTGTACAATTTGATGAACTGAGACTGTTCCAACACTCACCTGTCTCACCAGGCCCAGCTGCAGTGACAGATACAGAATAATCTGGGGGTCCTGTGGATCTAACTCATGAGCTCTGTTGGAAACAGAGGAAAAACAAGTAAAAATACGAGAAATTCGGATTAATTCCGGTCTGGCATTTATTCACTATGTGACATTCCTGCCCTACATCCCTAGTAAAGCACTATATAGTTGATAAAGTGCCCCCTCTTGTATAATATAAGGATATTATAAGTTACCCAGGATACAGTCCTGCAGGTTTCGGGTGCGGGTATAGACGTGGGTCGGCTGTTCTGTGGGTCGGGGGATCTTCTCAATAGTGATTTTTACAAAATTTTTTCCGATCACGCCTACTTCCGATGATGTCACTTAAAATGACAGCACTTCCTGACTCTTGATGGTCAAGGGTTGTGGTCCGGGTTTGCGGATAAGGTACTTGTGGGTTGGGTAGCGGGTCCAGGCGGGTAAGAATTCGGGTTGCAGATTGCAGGTATGGGTTGCCAAATATGGACTCGCAGAGGACTCTAATCCAGGAGTTCCATCAGGGTCAGACTGGGCTGGCGGGGCACCGGGAAAAAACCCGGTGGGCCCCCGACTCTTGTGGGCGCTCCTGGCCCAGGTCCTCTTCTTAATGCCATGACCCCCTTTGTCGGAAGTTGCGGCAAAAAAATGCGCACAATCTGTAAGGATGCACAGAACCACGCACAGACACAGCCATGTGCATGGACGCGGCTCCACATACTTGCGCAATTTCCAGCGTGGCAGGCGGGGCTGGAGGGGGGGCCAAGGGGCAGTAACCCCGGTGGGCTCCGGGCCCCGTAGTCCGACCCTAAGTTCTATGTCAGCTGTGTATTTTTATACAGGTCATGGAACTCAGAGGTGACTTCTAATATCCTCATAATTTCCAACAAGGGAGACTTTATTTATTATAATACACATTTCAAAGGCATATTTTCACATATATACAAAAAAATACTATTTAAAAACTCAACGTCTACGAGGTTTTCGTCGTATTTGTATTTTTAGCACATTGTTCATTGAGATCTTTCAATAAATTCCACGGCATACAGGGTTTTAGAGACAGAGAATTTATTTGTGGTTTCCAAAACCTCTAAAATGAGAGACTGTTGATAAAGGGGCCTCATAGTGTCAATAATATTGTTGTTTAAAAAAGGGCGCCCAATCGCCGTGCCACAGCCCAGAATCGGGACACGGGTAGTGAATCTAGCCCCCAATTAACAAGGTGCGCCAATATGGACGCCGACGCACCAAATTTAACTCCGGTGTGCCCAAATTGGACGCCCCCCTCCTGAGCCCCGCCAACCCCCCCCAGAGCCCTCACCCCCAGGTCCTTGAAAAAGTTTTTGCCTCAAAACAAAAAAGGTTGGGGACCCCTGGTTTAAATGGTAGTAACGGTATGAAAGTGCCCCCTACTGAGAGGCAGTTTACCTTTCTAGCGTCTGGAGAGCTTTCTTACTTAAATCATCCTGAGCGCATTTCTGTGTAGCTGAAAAAAAAAGAAAGAAAAAAAGGTAAACTAAATAAAAAAAATTTAAAATCAGCTTCATGAAAAAAAGTTAATAAAGTGTATAAAAAATTAAAGAGTAGTTCCCCTTTAAATTAATTTTAAGTATGAGGTAGACTGATATTATCGGAAAAAATTGCAGTTGGTCTTCATTTGTTTTATTGTTTCTCAGTTGTCGCACTTTTCGTTCGGTTATTCTCCGGTCTGGTATTTCAGCAGTTATCTGGTTGCTAGGGTCTTATTTACCTTAGGAACGAGGCAGTAGTTGGAACGAGAGACTGATATAAATAGGAGAGGGACTGAACAGGAAGATAAGTAATAATAATAATAATAAGTAGAAATATATCAATTAAACGGAAGCCTCACAGAGCAGCATTGTATTGGCTGTGAGAGTCAGGGGCCCCCACTGGAAAGTAAGAGACAGAAGATTCAGCAGGCAAATCATTCAAAAACTATAAAAAATAGGAAACAAAGACCAATTGCAAATTTGTTAGGAAAGGGAACATACTAAAACTGAATTTAAAGGGATACTGTCATGGGAAAACAATTTTTTTCCAAAACACATCAGTTAATAGTGCTGCTCCAGTAGACTTCTGCACTGAAATCCATTTCTCAAAAGAGCAAACAGATTTTTTTATATTCAATTTTGAAATCTGACATGGGGTTAGCCATTTTGTCAATTTCCCAGCTGCCCCTGGTCATGTGATTTGTGCCAGCACTTTAGGCTAAGTCCAGACGGGGAGATTCGGGGGCGATCCGTCGCGGCGAAAAGTCGCCCGGCGACGGATCGCCCCCGAATCTCCTCGTCTGGACTAGCCCTTAGGAGGGAACTACTTTCTGGCAGGCTGTTGTTTTTATTTCTCAATGTAACTGAATAGTACGCAGTGGGACATGGGTTTTACTATTGAGTGTTGTTCTTAGATCTACCAGGCAGCTGTTATCTTGTGTTAGGGAGCTGTTATCT
The DNA here is from genome assembly GCA_024363595.1 of Xenopus borealis. Classification (NCBI taxonomy): domain Eukaryota; kingdom Metazoa; phylum Chordata; class Amphibia; order Anura; family Pipidae; genus Xenopus; species Xenopus borealis. The sequence goes on from CM044439.1 coordinate 6,666,711, forward strand.
GGTTACCTTCCCATTGTTCTGTTGTTAGGCCGCTGGGGGAGGGGGGGTGATTTCACTCCAACTTGCAGTACAGCAGTAAAGAGTGGCTGAAGTTTATTAGAGCACGAGTCACATGATTTGGGGCAGCTGGGAACTGACAATATGTGGCAGATTTAGAAAGGGTCAAAGTGAAAATTGGCTACTTTGACCATCGAATAGGCCAAAATTCAATTATAATTTTAAAGTTCGACCATTCAAAAATTAAAGCACCGTCTCTTTAAAAACTTAAAGGGCAGTGGTGGGGTCAGAGGGGTCTCTTTAAAAACTTTGAATTTGAGACTTTGCCACATAAAACCTGCTGAATTGCTATTTTAGCCTATGGGGGACCCAAGAAATTTTTAGAAAATCAAAGGATTTTGGCCAATGGAATGATTTTTATTTGATAAAAAATGGACCTATTTGAATGAAAAGGTCCATTTTTGATAGAAAAAAACACACAGGAAAAAAAAATTGATGGTCGAATTTTGAATTATTTTCTATTCGAAATTCAACCCTGAGTGAATCTGCCCCTAGGTCTAGCCCCATGTCAGATTTCAAAACTGAATATAAAAAAATCTGTTTGCTCTTTTGAGCAGGCCTGGACTGGCAATCTGTGGGTTAGGGCAAATGCCAGAAGGGCTGCTATAAGGAGCCATAGAAAGTCAGTATTTAGTGGGCTGGTGGGGACTGTTTGGGCCTCTTTGTGGGCTGATTGGGCCTCTTGTGTACCTGAAATTCCAGGGCCTATTTTGATTCTCAGTCCAGACCTGCTTTAGAGAAATGGATTTCAGTGCAGAATTCTACTGGAGCAGCACTATTAACTGATGTGTTTAAAATATATATATATATATATATTATATGTTTCAAAAGGGGGGAACCGTCTAATGGTCAGAAGAGGGGGTGTCATTCCTTGACCTTTTCCTCCAATTTCACCCCCTAACACTCGACTTATGAGGTAGGACTTATGGGGGTGAATGACATCATCAGAGTCCAATTGGAATCAATGGAACCTCAGAGGAAGGGGAGGGAAGGTCTTAAAGGGCAAGGAAAGTGTAAAATAGAATAAGGGTAGAAATGGTGTATTTTGTATACTAAACATAAACATGAACTTACTGCACCACAAGCCTAATCAAACAAATGATTTATGCTTTCAAAGTTGGCCACAGGGGGCTGTCATCTTGTAACTTTGTTATACATCTTTGCAAGACCAAGACTGTGCACATGCTCAGTGTGATCTGGGCTAAGCTTAGGGATCGTCATAAATGATCAAATAATATCTGCCAGAAGCCGATACAGCAAGACTGACTGATACTTAGAATATACAGATAGTAGCCGGCTGTTCTACAGGGAAACAGACAAAGCTGATTGGGATCTGAGACATAAGGTGTGGGCTCCCCCTGCTGTTTAAAAGATCGTTTCCCGGCAGAGCAGTTAGGGACTGTCTGAAGCTTCCTATCCACAGCTGTCGGAGCAAGCAAATGAAGGGGAGAATTTCACTGCATATAGTCAGGTTTTATTATAAAAACAGTAGACATTTTTTAATTACAGTAATTACAGTATACTGGAGATCGATTTCTTTTTCATTAAAGAAAGTAAAAATGTTTTGCCTTAGCATCCCCTTTAAAGGAGTGGTTCACCTTTAAGTTAACATTTTCACATGTTATAGAAGAACTGATTCTTAGTGACTTTTCAGCGGGTCTTCATATTTGCCTACTTTACCATTCTCTTTCAAACGGGGGTCACTGACCCCATCTAAAAAAAAACAAACGCTCTGCATTGTTATTGCTACTTTTTATTACCCCTCTTTCTATTCAGTCCTCTCCTATTCATATTCCATATTGAAATCAATGCATGGTTGCTAGGGTAACTTGGACCCTAGCAACCAGATGGCTGAAATTGCAAACTGTAGAGCTGCTGAATAAAAAGCTGAATAAGTCAAAAACCACAAATAATAAAAAATGAAAACCAATTGCAATTTGTCTCAGAATATCCCTCAATTCTAGCAGTTAACAACCAAGAATAACGTCAGGCCATCGGCCCTTCTTCATTGCTTCAGCAAACATGGTGGAAGAGATGCCAATGGCTGACACCGGGGCACTGGGAAGGCAACATATCAACCTATACATGTTATCTAGAATGCTTTGGACCTGAGGTTTTCTGTATAACAGATCTTTCTGTAAACTGGATCATCCTACCATAACTTTACTAGAAAATCATGAAGACCTGTCTAATAAGGATTAATTATATCTTAGTTAGGGATGCACTGAAGTCAGGATTCCATTTGGGATGCGGCCTTTTCCAGCAGGATATTTATTCCGCCGAATACTTATGCCTGGCTGAACTGAATCCAAATTTGCATATGCAAATTAGGGGCGGGGAAGGGAAATCGTGTGACTTTTTGTCATAAAACAAGGAAGTAAAAAATGTTTTCCCACTTTTTCCCTCCGTGTCCCTTATTTGCATGTGTAAATTAGGATTCGGTTATGTATTCGGTCAAATCTTTCATGATGGATTCAAGGATTCGGCCGAATCCCAAATAATGGATTGGGTGCATCCTTAATCATTGGGGCAGATTTACTAAATTCACATGAAGAATTTGAAGTTCAATTGAATATGTATTAAATTCAAATCTCCGAATATTCAAATTAGGCAAATTTGACCATCGGATATTTCAAATTATTCGAATATTCGAATAAAATTTTATTTGAATATTCGATGGTCGAATAACTTCCCCTTTAAATTTATATTCGACCACCTACTTCGCCAGATCAAAGCTACCGAATTGGGTATCATTAAATATAAAAAATTTGATTGATCGATTAAAATCAATCGATCGATTCATATATTTGAATTTTTAATATTCGATCGATCAAATTGCGGTAAATTCCTTCGAATTTGATAGTCGAATTGGAAGGATTTTACTTCCCCACTATTCCCATGGTTGAATTTCAAATTTTTTCATATTTGAAATTGGACCAATAGTAAATCTGCCCCATTAACTAGCCATAGATGTAAATCGTTATCCTAAGACCAAGCTTATCTTGAAACGATTGTTTAAAATCAGGGGGTCCCCAGCCGTGGGGCTGTGGCCCATTACCAGCCCTGGACTGAGCCGCCGAGCCTCGCCTGAAATGAACAAGTTGTGCCTAATTAGATGCCGATTTTTATTCGACCACCTACTTCGCCAGGATCAAGCTACCGAATTGGGAATTATTAGTTGAGATCAAATATTAAAAATTCGATCAATCAAAATCGTTTGAATCAATCAATCGAATTTTTGATATTTGATCGTTTCTTATTGCGGTAAAATCCTTCGAATTTGATAGTCGAATTCAAAGGATTTTACTCCCCCACTATTCCCATGGTCGAATTTCGACCTAAATGAAGCATTTTAGATGTCCCCTTATTTTACTGCTAGCTATTCCTTGTTTTTATAGAAATATATAGTATAACACATAGAAGCTATATATTCCTCCATCTGTTTCATCACCAACGACTGCAGCCTTGACTTTCCTGCAAGGAAACAACTTCCAGTGACTTGACAAACTCTTCAGAGAATTCAGCAAAGTGCCGGTTTGGGAGCAAAGTGCCGGTTTGGGAGCAAAGTGCCGGTTTGGGAGC
>CM044439.1:6678694-6692755 GCA_024363595.1 Xenopus borealis
CTGGTTTTGCCTCCAATAAAGATTAATTATATCTTAGTTGGGATCAAGTACAAGATACTGGTTTATTATTACACAGAAGAAGGAAATTATATTTTAAAATTTGAATTATTTGAAATGGAGTCTATGGGAGACAGCCTTCCTGTAACATGGATCTTTATGGATAATGGGTTTCTGGATAACGGACCCCATACCTATACAAAAGAATGGCTTTGATATTTCCTTCTAATGAAGCAGGTGTCATATAAATGAAGGAGCTTTGGGTAAGAGAGAGAAAGGTTACATTACCATCAGACGCTTGCAAACTGTACACGAGCCCCAAAGCCAGAAAACCCTTTGCAAGAAAATCCCCGGCACCTTCCTTCATCTCAGTCACCAGTTTGGCAAAACATTCTCCTTCTTCCAGCTGCAAAGAGAAAATAATGAAAGAACCATTAACGAAAGCAGAACTAAACTCAACACTACACAAAGGGCTCCCCTTATACCATAAACTACAATCATTCCTACTTAAACAGGTTGTTCATCTTTAAATGAACTGTTAAGTAGAGAGTGATAAACTGAAACAATTTGGAATTGGTTTTTCGTTTTTTAAGCAATGTGGTTGCTTGGGCACAAATTACCCCTAGCAACCATGCAGAGACTGGAAAATGAATAGGAAAGGCCTGAATAGAAAGAGGAGTATTTTTTGTAGCCTTACAGAGCATTTGATTTTTAGATGGGGGGTCAGTGACCCCCCCAATTGAAAGCTGGAAAGATTCAGAAGGCAAATAATTAAAAAACTATAAAAAAGAAGAAAAAAAAAAGGCCAGTTGACAAGTTGTTTATAATTATCCATTCTATAACATACGACAAGTTAACTTAAAGGTCAACCACCCCTTTAGTACTTTCCTACAGCGCTCATGTAAAGTTCCAAAATCCCATGGGAACTATAGCAGAAACAGTTGGGTCTATACTCTGGACACTACATATGTCACTACATATCCAAAGTAATACAGAGTTATTTGGCTCTTTGTCTTTAAGCTCAAATTTTATTTAAGGATATGAATGTCTTCTGTTATTTGTAGATGTTGCTTTTTTGCTCATCTATAGCTCATTGGTTTCCTCTCTTGCACTCTACAGATATGAGGGGTCATTTACTCAAGCCTTTGAGTGTCCCCCAAGAGTGCACCCCTAGAGCTCACTTAGCAAGCACTTACCCCCAAACTGTGATCTGCACCTCACCCCAGACTTAAGTTCCATCATGAGGAGCAGAGTGGTAGGTGGCTCAGTCTAGGCCTTTTCTTTACTTTGCCATAGGGTGAGCAGTAAGAACAGGACCCTGTTCCAGGCCGTGCCTCCGGCTTCTCCCTAACTTGTGTATCTGATTGACACGTCAATTAGGGGATGAGTGTTAGGAGTAGCGTTGCCACCTGTCCAGACAACCTGGTTTTCAGGAGGGCTGTCCAGGTCAAAACTGCCTCCCGGTGAATTTCCCATCCAGAGGTAACGGTGGGGACAGGTGATAACTGTAGTTAGGAGGCACCTATGCCCCCCCCCCCCCGATGCCCCTCACTAACTAATGTAGTCAGTACTGAAGTCATGAAAAAGCAGCAGGTCTCTGCACTCTGAAACCAGTCTCTTTTAGGAGAGAGGAAGGTTCCTTCCATTGGAAAAAGCCGCACAGGTGTGCCATTAACTGACAAGAATATTCTTCTGGTATATTTTCCTCCAACCAAAATTGGGGGATCAGTTTTGTTGGGCATCAGGGTAGGACTGGGCTGCGGGCCTTTTGGCTACACTAGCCCAGATCTGCTCCCTCTCTCAAAAGGCACGGCCTGATTTAGTCTGCAAGATTAGTTATGTATGTGGTGGGGGTGGTTGGGGCCCTGGGGTTTGCGGCTAGGGCTGCTTGGGTCTGATTGGGGGCAGATGCCTGGGGGCCCCTGAAATAACAGACATGGTGGGCCCTACGCCTCCAGTCAGATGCTGTTGGCCATAAGCATGTAGCAACACTGTTGGACTGCACCACTTTCTTCTCATAGCATTTAATTAATGAACCACATATACATTATTGCTGCTGCTCAGTAACTTTCCATTGGAACAGTCGAGTCAATTAGTGCTCATTGAATAAAATGCTGCACAGCATGACCACAATTCATCTGCATTCCCCCCGTTTCCCTCTTATATACCTATGGTTGCCCCATCCTTTACTGAATTAAAACTCCCACAATCCTCAGCCAGTCGTATCCAGAGAGCTATTTTTTAATATAAAAGTGCACTGTAATATTTAATAGAAACACAAATTTGAAAATGCTTTAATATCTGTAAGCAAGAGAGCAGTGGAATTAATGCACAGAGCCACACGCCGGCAATAAGAAAGCAGGAATGTACAATTAGATGTCCTCAATTCACCCGGTCGCTGCTGCGGGAGCTTTTCCAGAGCCTTCCATCCCCGCACTGCAACAATTCGACACCTATGAACATCCTGAAAGCCAGATGCACATTAATGTGGATTAGAAATAAACCGCTGTAACTGGAGCATGAAATCCAGCCATTAATTCACCTTTAATAAGCAGGAATTGTAAGACCCAAGGAAACTTGCAGGCTCCAAACCAGTTCCAGTTGAGCTTTCATTTGTGTCTGTTGAATGACTGGGTGGGAGCAGACTAATCTCATTAAGCATTAGATCTTCAGGAGGCCTCGGGACCTTTATCTGGACAGAGGGGCAAAGCCAAGTCTTGTGTGCTCCATATTACACTTTCACAACCCAACTTTAAATCCTTCAAGATACCAGCGAGTGAGCACATGAAGTAGAGACCTATGTATGTTTTACCCACTCAAACCTGCCAGTGACACCTACAACTGCCATCTTGAAGTCAGGAAGTAATTATTCCCCCTCTGAGGCAAATTGGAGAGGCTTCATAGGGGTTTTTTCGCCTTCCTGTGGATCAACTAGCAATTATACAGGTTATATATATACTTAAGGTTGTACTTGATGAGCATGTGTCTTTTTTAAGCCAATGTTACTATGTATTATACAAAACCCAACTGGATAAGTTGGTTAGTAAAATGCTCTATCAGATCTTCCTTGCCTTAAAGGCAATTAGACTCAAACCTAACCACCCCCCTATCCCAACATTATCAGTGCCTGACCCATTTCAGTACTCTAATATAAAGACTGGGAGTAGTGTCCTACTCTATTGATTTGGAGTGTAGTGTGATATTTTTTCAACAAATGTCAATAAAGAAGATCCATAAAATAGCTTTTTATCAAAATGCATGGACAAAGTCGATGAAGATGAAACGCGTTGGGCCGTGACGACATCAGGAGGCGCCCCTACGAGCGAGGCAATATCATTGTGCAGACTCTGGGACTTTTAAAGGGGAAGTCGCTTATGGACGTTTTTTTATTTGATATGCTGTTTTATTCTTCAAATAATGTGAATGCATAGTTAAACTAAAATATAGTTTAATAAATGGTATTTTACACTATTTGTCTCAATATGCAGTCCTGCAACTATAAAGCTTATTCTATTAGCAACTGACTATAGAGCCTGCTTTATGGTTGATCCTATGAGTTTCCATATACTACTGGTACATGATAATGTTATTTTAAGTGTTGGACAGTGGTGTCTGGGGCATATAGTGGCTGCCATGTGGAGTCCCCCAGCCCAGTCGGAAGCTCCACACACACTCCTCACACAATACGTGGATTTTTAAAGTATAAGAAAAGTGTGGAATATAGGACTGTCCAGGGCGGGTTCCATTAGGCTATAGTCTAGGGGCCCAGTGTGATCAGGGGCCCATCTAGATTTTTTTTTCAATTATTCCTATTTTATTTCAATATCTATTTCCACCACTGGGTGTGGTTTTCCTAATTTGGAAAACCAGGTCAAAAAGTTTTAACCCAGAAGAAGGCCGTCTCCCTTTGCTTTTTCTGTGTAATAATAAAACAGTAGCTTGTACTTGATCCCAACTAAGGCATAATTAATCCTTATTGGAAGCAAAACCAGCCTATTGGCTTTATTTCGTGTTTATATGATTTTCTAGTAGACTTAAGGTATGAAGATCCTAAGTATCTGGAAAATCCCAAGTCCTGGGCATTCTGGATAACAGGCCCCATACTTGTACAATAATTAACAATTATGTCAATGATTTTAAAGTTATTTGTAACTGTAATTGCTTCTTCAGAGGGCAGAGTGCCAATTCGGTGGCAGAGATAGTCAGTAACAGCTTATTAAAGTCAAGTACGTACATATTTTGTCTGCTGATATTTGTGACACACCGATAAGTACTGAACAAAGTGTTATGTTGGATGAACTTGTTGTAAACTTCTGCCATTAAGAGGACTGTTCACCTTTAAAGGAGAAGGAAAGGATAAAACTAAAGGGCAGATTTATCATTGGTCGAATTTAAAAAAATTCGACCATGTGAATAAAAGGGAAGTAAAATCCTTCGAATTCGAAGGATTTTACCGCTATTCGATTGGTCGAACAATCGAATAGTAAAAATTCAATCGGTTAAATTGTTCGAATCGATCGATTGGAACGATTTTAACCCTTCGGTCAAATTTTTTAATATTCGATCAAAGTTCGGCCAAACGACTTCGGTAGATTGAAACTGGCGAACTAGGCAGTCGAATAAAAATTTAAAGGGGGAGTTATTCGATAGTCGAATACTCCAATAGATTTTTATTTGAATCATTCGATTCGATCGAATTTACTAAATTCACTGGTCAAATTTACATAATTTGCATATTCGAAATTCGAATCTATTTGAATATTCGATCGAATTTCAAATCGTTCATGTGAATTTAGTAAATATGCCCCTAAGCTTTATCAGAAAGGTCTATATAAATACACAAGTAAACCCTCAAAGTAATGCTGCTCTGAGTGTCCCTAGTACATGTATGGGACCTGTTATCCAGAATACTCAGGACCTGGGGTTTTCCAGATCAGGGGTCTTTCCGTAATTTGGATCTTCATACCTTAAGTCTACTAGAAAATCATATAAACATGAAATAAAGCCAATAGGCTGGTTTTGCCTCCAATAAGGATTAATTATATCTTAGTTGGGATCAAGTACAAGCTACTGTTTTATTATTACACAGAAAAAGGAAATTGTTTTTAACATTTGTATTATTTGGATGAAATGGAGTCTATGGGAGACAGGTTTTCTGTAATTCGGATTTCTGGATAACGGATCCCACACCTGTACCGAGCATATTTATATTTGATCCGCAACCACCTTGTGTACCTTCTTTTCATTCGTATACACTTTACCTGGCATTGATGCACATATTTCATCATCAGCCATAAAACTCCTGTACTCAATAGTCTTTCCATGTCTCCCGTCTCATCCCACACAGAGGAGCGTAGGGCATGCGGCATGGAGTCAGAGAGGTAATTATGATAATACCAGTGTATGGGAAGATGTAATTATATATACACACACACGTAGCAATTAGCAGATTAGGTGGCATCAGTGAAGCCCTAAAGGAAACGGTGATTTACAGGTTGAAAGGATTAGCAGGAGATGGAGGTCACTGACCCTGGTATTGATCCCTCTCCTTTCCACTCCACAAATTCCCTAATAGCTCATTTTCTATGTAAACAAGTGCAAGCCCGAAGTTACGGATACAAGGTTACCGATGTTTATTAGTTGCGTCACATTTATGGGAAACTTTAGATTGATGAGATTTAATATCTCTCAAACGTTGACCTTCAAGCTCTTCAAAATGGAAATCCCACGATCCCAAAGGCAGCCGTGCTGGGACAAGCACATCTAGGTCTTGCTTAGAAAGCTGCTAAACCATGGGACACTCCTTCCGTATTAATCAGTTATCCGAAAACCCACTATCCGAATTATGGAAAGGACATCTCCCATTGACTCCATTCTATTCAAATAACCCAAATTTGTAAAAATTATTTCCTTTTTCAATGTAATAATAAAACAGTAGCTTGTACTTGATCCCAACTAAGACATAATTAATCCTTATTGGAAGCAAGGACCAGCCTTTTGGGTTTATTAAATGTTTATATGATTCTAGTAGATTTAATGTTTGAATTTGGTTACAACAGCACCACCTGCTGGTCAGTTTCCCACCAGTCTGACCACCAAGTAGTCAAGGAAGTTGTCAGGAGAAAGAAAGAGGCTGATGTTCTTCTGCTTAGGAAAGATGTGAGAAAGGTTTCTAAGAAATAATGAATGTCAATTGCAAAAGTTCTCCGAATTGCACTCTCATCAATTTTACATTCACTTATTTTAAAGGTTTACGTATACTTTAAGGTGGGGCCCCAAATGGGGTATCAGCCCCACAGTTACTGAAAACCAGCATTAATGCAAAGTATTGGGATGTATCCTCATTACACCTACATAGTAACCTGTTTTCCACTCAAGTAGAACCCCTATGTCTCCCCTTGCCCATACTGTAGGTCAATGAAGAGAAGTCATTTATCTGCAAACTTGTCATTCCCATACATTGTCAGCAAAGGCCTATAGAGTTTTACACATAATTCTTATCATTTGTCAATGTGCCCTTTGTGACCTCCACATTCTGTCAGTACAAAAACACAAGATACCCCACCAAATCAATGTGAGGGAATCAGGAATGGGCTTATTGACTGTTCCACTGAAACATATTGAGAAACAACATTGCTGAACCAACTCAAGGGTCACTAATTCCTGAGGGATATACAAAGTGTATAACACAACCCAATAAACTGAATTACACAAACACATCATTATCCTAGAACAATCACTCAGTGAGAATTTAAAGGGCACCGGACCATGTTGGGTCCAGCAGTCAATGTGGAAAAGAGAGGATGACCTTGTGAAAACGTACCCCCTACTATTGATCTGCTGAATGTGAGGTCTTCTACTCAATCTCGGTGATTGTACTGCGTCTGCGTTTATAGCCGTTCATTTAGCGTCCTCAGCGGATTAATGTGTAACATATAAAATCATTGGTGCGCTTGCTTATAAACATAAAAAAGAATAGTAGACGGGTCTTACTGGAGGATGACTAGTATATGGTATACAGGGGACATTGAAGACACATTTAGGAATGGAAGTTGAATCTAAGTCGTGTTTTAGATTTTTGTCATTCCCATTAGTTTTTGAATGACTGGGTCCTGTACCTGTCCAAGATGGAGAATATATTGATCATTCTCACATTAAACGTTTCTTCTCCTTTTCGTTATGTCTATTCTATTATTTTACACCTAATGGGCAAACTATATTGAAGCAGACTTGGTCTTATCAACTGTGAGGCCCAGTTGGAGCCATTTTGGCGGTGCCCCCTAGACCAGTGATCCCCAACCAGTAGCTCGTGAGTAACATGTTGCTCCCCAACCCCTTGGATGTTGCTCCCAGTGGCCTCAAACCAAGAGCTTATTTTTAAACTACTGACTTGGAGGCAAGATTTTGTTGCATAAAACCAGGTGTACTGCCAAACAGAGCCTAAAGTAGGTCGACAGTCCATGTAGGGGATACAAAATGACCATTGACAGTCCTTAAAAAAATATGTTTCATGCTAGTGGTGCTCCCCAACTCATTTAACATCTGAATGTTGTTCACAGGTTCAAAGGTTTGGGGATCCCTGCCCTAGACAATGTGCTTCTGGCTGGCAGGGAGTTCCAAGGCAAATTGTGACATGTCTTTTTAACTGTCCTTCTTGTCCAGTTGACACAGTGTTGGTGCCCAAACCCTATTTACTGATACACAAGTATATTATATATAGAGATGAATTATATAGCTGCAAACAGGTCAAAAGAAAGGGAAAAAAAGGCTGATTGTGGTTTGGGGTGGGATGGGCCTATAGGAATTGAGGTATGTATGAGCTTATTGGGGTTGGGGGTGGGCTGGGCCTATTGCGGTTGGGGGGTGGGCTGTGCAGTAGTTTGTGTTGCAGGAATTTTTATCTGCACTGCCCATGACTAACAATCTGTGGGTTCTGGCAAATACCTGGTATGGGGCCCGATTGAGCCCAATCAGTCCAGTCGGCCTAAGGCCAGCCCTGTACTGAAGCCTGGCAAACAATCCTAATGTGATACATCTTTGTACAGGTATAGGGTTCATTATCCAGAAACCCATTATCCATAAAGCTCCGAATATTGGAAAGGCTGTCACCTGTAGACTCAATTTTATCCATATAATCCAAATGTCTAAAAACAATTTCCTTTTTCTATGTAATAATAAAACAGTAGCTTGTACTTGATCCCAACTAAGATATAATTAATCCTTATTGGAAGCAAAACCAGCCTATTGGCTTTATTTCATGTTTATATGATTTTCTAGTAGACTTAAGGTATAGAGACCTAAATTAGTCTCATAAATGTAATAATATAACAGTAGCTTGTACTTGATCCAAATTAAGATATAATTAAAGCCTATTGGGTTTATTTAATGTTTACATGATTTTCGAGTAGGCTTAAGGTATGAAGATCCAAACTATGGAAAGATCTGTTATCCGGAATACCCCACAACAAAAGCTTTCTGGATAACAGGTCTTATACCTGTATATCCCATTCTTTATAGTCAACAAACGCCAAGCCACAATGATCACAAGTCAATGGAATAGTTGTCAATCCAATGTCAGGTGATGTTTTTCTATATCAGAATCATTTATTCCTTGTTTCAGCTGACCCTATAAAGTTGGAGCGTTCCCCCATCTTTTTTTTGTAATTTCATATAATACTGATGTATTTTGGCTTTGCTGCAGGCACTGGAGTCTTGTTATCCCCCTATGAGACTATTTAGTAACATGTTCTTTGTCTTTATCCTATGTTTCATTGAACTTATATATTTTTCTGTTTAAGATTGAAGTCAGATGTTTGACAGAGATACCCAAGGCTTCGACCCTGCAGAGTTAATGTCAGTATTTTTACAAGCCACATAAATTGAGATGTGCAGTTCCAAGAGAGCAGAGGCATTAGAGGTATACGCAATGCTTGTGCGGAATTCCAGCCAACAAACCGCCTAAATTTAACTCTAAATATAGTCTACAATTTCTGGAATGATTTCAAAAAACGTTCCTCTCGAAATGGAGTTGTATAAACATGCCGGGAAGATAATTGTTGTAGACGAGTGGTGAAGTGTTCTGGAACATGTGAACCTCCATATCAAATGTGACAACAAGAGGAGGATTGCTACGGTGAATGTTATGTAACCAAGAGTGGGATAAAAAGGGAGAATTGAGCAATATTCCTGAGAGTGAAGACCTGTAGAGTAGAACCCACAAAACTCCAACTAAATGCAACTGCCTATATGTATGTAGCCTTTAAATCAGGGGTCCCCAAACTTGTCTACCCAGGAGCCACATTCAAATGTAAGAAAAGTTGAAGAGCAACAAAAGTGTGCAAAAATGTCCTTTGGGTGCTAAATAAGGGCTGTGATCGACTATTGGTTGCCCCTATACGGACTGGCAGCCTACAGGGGGTACAACTGGTTTTTATGCAACCAAAACTTTGAGGCCACTGGGAGCAACATCCAAGGGTTTGGGAAGAGAAATGTTGCACACAAGCCACAATGACCATGACATTCTGAAAATTTATAATGTTGTCCATTAAAGGTATGTTTTTTATTTCCTTTGGAAACATTCTTTTTCAAACCTGAGGCCTTTTCCCCTAAGGCCACAAGACCTTCTTGGGTGCCTATATGGTAAAAAGGCTTCAAAATATTTCCCAAAGCCAGAAACTGGTAACTGACCCTTAGGGCAACAAAATACACAAAATTTGCCATGGCATTAGGGTTGGCACTTTTTTTAATTCTTTCTCCGGTGGCGACAGAAGGGTGTGGGCCATAATGTAAATGGGGGCATGACAAAGGGGGTGGGTGATGTTAAAGGGGGAGGAACAATGAGACAAAGGGGGAGATTCATCAAAGAGTGAAGTTCCGCCACTAGAGGGAAATTCCACAGCTCTCAATTCATTTCTATGGGATTTTGAAAGGCGTATTCAACAATGGGTGAAGTGAAAGTTCACCTTTTGATGAATACGCCTTTCAAAATCCTATAGAAATGAATTGAGAGCTGTGGAATTTCCCTCTAGTGGCGGAACTTCACTCTTTGATGAATCTCCCCCAAAGAGCTAGAAGGTGGATTGGGGGGAGATCGTGGAAGGGACAAGGCAAGATCTGGGCAGGTTCAAGGCTTAGGTAGGTGGGCAAGGGGCTTAATTTAAAGGGGAATTCAACCCTTCCTTAAAAATAAAACACTACCCTCTACCCTACATAGACCCCCTCCTTCCTCCCCCTCAGTCTAGCTGCTTCCCTGGGGAAATACCCCTATTATTATACTTGGTGCATGCCCAGTTGTCACAAATAGGAAGATTGCTCCAACTGCGCTTTTGGTGATACGCCGCTCACTTCCCGAAGATTCCCTATGAGAAGATGTCACCCGTGAACTCTGACGCCTGAATCTGCACCGCGGAGTAAGTAAATTGTTAGGGGATTCTGCTCGGGGGTAGCAGCTAGGCTGGGGGGGTGTAGTTAGGGTAGAGGGATAGGGGTTTATTTTAAGTAAGGGTTGAATCCTCCTTTAAGGATATTTCAGATTTACCCAAAACCACATTACTGGTAATTCTGTAATACCTGGGAGGGTGTTTAACTGTCTAAAATACAGGCCGGGAGGCAACACTACTTGGCATGAGATTGCAAAACAAGGGCAACTCCAAGTGTCTGTGAGAATGGAGCCTATTAGTTGCAGGGTAGTTTTAGCCAATAAAAGGAATTAGCTCTATTAATCTTATAGGTCGAAAAGGTCTTGGTTTAGGCCAGAAATGTGATAGGACAACACTCTATTGGCAAGTATTTGGCATAATGAACACTGCCAATAATGTCCTGCCAAATTTCTCACCTTTCAAATAAGGAGAAGTACCTGTGGGAGTAACATCTGAGTAAGGTGCTATTATCACCTTGTTTGCATATGGCTCTTGGTGTAGGTACAATACCCCTAATCATGGCATCCAGTATGAGCGCTGGTTAATGGAATTGCATTTGGTTTTATTTACTGAACCCATCACCACTTTTTATATTACACACGTACGTACTGTACATCTGTCCCTCTAGAGATGGGGGGGATCTACCCGAGCCACTGAATTCTTTGCCTTCATAAACAGCTAAATTCTAAAATTATTAGCACTTTGTCCCTGGACAATAGAATCCGTGCAGCCTCCCAGCGGACGAGCAGGACTCACAGCACAAAACACCTATCATTTTCCTTCCACTCCATCACAATGGTTTCCACAGCCTCCACAATATTTCCTACTGCTGCCTGTCACTAAATCAGTAAATACACAATATTTAGACTATACGGGAGTTGTGAAAAATAATGCAGGTTCGTAATGACCAAAAAAAAAAAACATTTATTTCCAGTGTGTGTTTATACATTTTTATTTAAATTTAAAGGGATACTGTCATGGGTGTTTTTTTTCAAAACACATCAGTTAATAGTGCTGTTCCGGCAGAATTCTTTCCTGAAATCAGTTTCTCAAACTAGAAAACAGATTTTTATATATTTCATTTTGAAATCTGACATGGGGCTAGCCGCTAGACATATTGTCAATTTCCCAGCTGCCCCCAGTCATGTGACTTGTGCTCTGATAAACGTCAGTCACCCTTTTATGCAAGTTGGAGTGATATCACCCCATCCCTTTCCCCCCCCCCAGCAGCCTAACAACAGAACAATGGGAAGGTAACCAGATAACAGCTCCCTAACACAAGATAACAGCTGCCTGGTAGATCTAAGAACAACACTCAATAGTAAAATCCAGGCCTACTGATACATATTCAGTTACATTGAGTAGGAGAAACAACAGCCTGCCAGAGAGTAGTTCCATCCTAAAGTGCTGGCACAAGTCACATGACTGGGGGCAGCTGGGAAATTGACAATATATCTAGCCCCATGTCAGATTTCACAATTAAATATAAAAACCGGAACAGCACTATTAACTGATGTGTTTTGAAAAAAAAAACACCCATGACAGTATCCCTTTAAATTTAAATAAAAATGTATAAACACACACTGGAAATAAATGGTTTTTTTTTTTGGTCTTTTGAGAAATGGATTTCAGGAACTGGGGGAACTGCTTTCTGGCAGGCTGTTGTTTCTCCTTCTCAATGTAACTGAAGGAGTCACAGTGGGACATGGATTTTACTATTGAGTGCTGTTCTTAGATCTACAGTGCTACAAAATAAGTTGGCGCTATAGAAATACATGTTAATAATAATAATACCAGACAGCTGTTATCTTGTGTTAGGGAGCTGTTGTCTGGTTACCTTCCCATTGTTCTGTTGTTAGGCTGCTGGGGAGGGTGATGTCACGCCAACTTGCAGTGCAAGAGTAAAGAGTGACTGAAGTTTATCAGAGCACAAGTCACATGACTTAAGGCAGCTGGGAAATTGACATGTCAGATTTCAAAATGAAATATAAAAAAATCTGTTTGCTCTTTTGAGAAACAGATTTCAATGCAGAATTCTTCTGGACCAGCACTATTAACTGATGCATTTTGGAAAAAGAATTTCCCATGACAGTATCCCTTTAAATTAACTTTTAGTATGTTATAGAACGGCTAATTCTAAACAACATCTCAATTTCAATAATAGTTATTGTGACTTGTTAGCTCTCCTATTTCTACTCAGGCCTCTCCTATTCATATTCCAGTCTCTTTATCAAATCAGTGCATGGTTGCTAGGGGAATTTGGACCCTGTAGCTGCTGTATAAAAAGTGAAATAAGTCAAAAACCACAAATAATAAAAAATGGAAACCAATTGCAAATTGTCTCCAAGATCACTCTCTGCATCATACTAAAGGTTAACTAATAGCTGAATTACAGGGGGGAATTGCATTGGGTATTGGGTGCATCCCTAGTTTCAGTTTGTATATTTCATAGTCTGGAATAATCATCCTTCCTTTTCACCACACACTGACTTCCCATGTGATGTGTTATACAGCTTAGTAGATCAGGGCATTTATCTTGTGGGGCATAATTATAAGTATTATAAATACAGGCATGGGATCTGTTATCTGATAGCCAGAAAGCTCTGAATTATGGAAAGGCTGTCTCCCATAGACTCCATTATAATCTAATAATCCAAATTGTTGGAAATTTAATGTATTAATAAATCAGTATCTTGTACTTGATCCAAACTAAGATATAATTAATCCTTATTGGAGGCAAAACCAGCCTATTGGCTTTATTTCATGTTTATATGATTTTCTAGTAGACTTAAGGTATGAAGATCCAAACTATGGAAAGATCCTGTATCCGGAAAACCCCAGGTCCTAAGCATTCTGGATAACGGGTGCCATAACTGTAATAATAAAACAGTAGCTTGTACTTGATCCCAACTAAGATATAATTAATCCTTATTGGAAGCAAAACCAGCCTATTGGCTTTATTTCATGTTTATATGATTTTCTAGTAGATTTAAAGGTATAGAGACCTAAATTATCCCATTTCCCATATAGAGACCTAAATTGTCCCATACAGGTCCCACTCCTGTAATAATAAAACAGTAGCTTGAACTTGATCCCAAATAACATATAATGAATCATAATTACAAGCAAAACCAGCCTATTGGGTTTATTTAATGTTTACATGGTTTCCCAATAGCCTTATGGCCGCCTTTAGTCCTGCATAACCTGAACCTATATATTGTCACCTTCATCTGCTGGAGAGGGTTAGTCTTACATAACCTGGACCTACATAGTGTCACCTTCATCTGCTGGAGAGGGTTAGTCTAACATAACCTGGACCTACATAGTGTCACCTTCATCTGCTGGAGAGGGTTAGTCTTACATAACCTGGACCTACATAATGTCACCTTCATCTGCTGGAGAGGGTTAGTCTAACATAACCTGGACCTATATAATGTCACCTTCATCTGCTGGAGAGGGTTAGTCTTACATAACCTGGACCTACATAGTGTCACCTTCATCTGCTGGAGAGGGTTAGTCTAACATAACCTGGACCTATATATTGTCACCTTCATCTGCTGGAGAGTGTTAGTCTTACATAACCTGGACCTATATATTGTCACCTTCATCTGCTGGAGAGGGTTAGTCTTACATAACCTGGACCTAC
>CM044439.1:6714702-6726021 GCA_024363595.1 Xenopus borealis
GTTACAGTTAGAGCTGCAGTATTTCTGGTCAGGTGATCTCTGAGGCAGCAAACAGACCATAACGAAATAATGGTTTAAGGCAACAGATATATAAGTGCAATATTTACCTAAATATATATTCCAGTTTGATAAGATTATTTAATATGCCACTTAAGTTGATGTAAACTATCATTTTAGGGGTAAAGTTTTCCTTTAAGAGCAGAGAGCACCAAGATCCAAAAGAAAGCACACAAAAATAAGGTGAAGTGATGTACAAAATGTGAGATGTATACATAGAAAAAAACATAGTAAGTGTGACTGGCCAGAATTTAAAAATTGCTTAGCCTTGGCCAAAAGACCAGGGCATAACAGCAGTAACAGCCATGAAGTGAGGATACGCTGTGCCCCCAATACCCTTGCCAAGAGGAAACACATGAGGTTAGGGCAAATAACCAGGGGCATTAGCACTCAAGCTTCAAAAGCTGTTCAGCCTCTGGAGAGACCAAGTGCCACTCATTGCTTTAAAAATCCATTTTGGCCAATAGAGTAAATAGCAGGGTTGAGCTTGATTGCCTTTCTTTGCCCCATGAGACAATTTCCATGCGGGGAGAAAGAATTCGGACAATGATTATTGCTCCAGCATGGGAAATAAATTGTAACATCCAGAACCCCCGTAGTTTGATAAATCAGTCCCATAATTACAGGGCTTGTAGAATAGATTTCCTACAAATTTTAACTGGAAAGGTGATCGAGAAATGTGTTTTGCATCTGCCTCTGAGGGAAAATGCAAAGTAGAATGTACCTTCAATAAAAAGCCCACATAAGAGGAAATGAATTATCTGATAAAGAAGGATGAAATGAAAGAACGACAGTAACGGCCATTGTGACTTCTCAGCAGGAGATGAACCTGATTTTATTGATGAATCTGGTCTGCAGGAGGCTTGGATGGTTGAGGAGGGTGTGCTGGATTACTGTAAAGATATTTGCTTTTGCAAATAACAATCATTTAGAAGAACATATGAACCATGGATGGAATAAATGGCCCATATTTGTTTTTTCCACTTTTATGGATAAATTGAATTAAATGATCTTATTCTTAAGTTGTCAGATACTAACAATAAATATTCTTCTGGCTATTTCATAATCATGGCAAAATAAATATTTGATTCATGGAGATCAATAAATCAATAAAAATCAATAAAAATGTGACTTCCAAATGTATTTCCCAACACAGAGTACTTTTGAAATTGTGACCTGCATCATCAGCAGTTATGAAGTCATGAAGACATTGCTAAACTACTATTTTAATATGCTTAACATCATATAACCAGTTGCCTCCTTGTCAAGATTATTATCATGGAACCAACTGCCTCTTGTTGATATAAGCATCATAGAACCAACTGTCATTTTGTTGATATAAGCATCATAGAGCCAACTGTCACTTTGTTGATATATGCATCATATACCAAATGCCACTTTGTTGATATAAGCATCATGGAAACAACTGCCACTTTGTTGATATAAGCATCATGGAAAAAACTGCCATGTTGTTGATATAAGCATAATAGAACCAACTGCCATGTTGTTGATATAAGCATAATAGAAACAACTGCCATATCGTCGATATATACATTATAGAACTAACTGCCACATTGTCGATATATGCATCATAGAACCAACTGCCATGTTGGAGATATACGCATCATAGAACCAACTGCCATGTTGTGGATATAAGGATCATAAAACCAACTGTCATGTTGTTGATATAAGCATCATAGAGCCAACTGTCACTTTGTTGATATATGCATCATATACCAACTGCCACTTTATTGATATAAGCATCACGAAAACAACTGACATGTTTCTGAAATAAGCATAACAGAACCAACTGTCATGTTGTTGATATAAGCATATTAGAAACAACTGCCATATTGTCGATATATACATCATAAAACAAACTGCTATAATGTCGATATATATGCATCATAGAACCAACTGCCATGTTGTTGATATAAGTATCATAGATCCAACGGCCATGTTGATATAAGTACCATAGATCCAACTGCCACATTGTTGATATAAGCATCATAGAGCTGACAGCCATCTTGTGGCTAGAAGCATCATAGAACCAACTGCCACTTTTTTGATAAATGCATAACAAAACCAGTTTCCTCCTTGTTAATATAAGCATCAATAACTAACTGCCACCTTGTTGATATAAGCATTACAGAACCAACTGCCACATTGTTGATATAAACATCATAGAACCAACTGCCACTTTGCTGATATAAGCATCATGGAAACAACTGCCATGTTGTTGATATAAGCATCATAGAACCAACTGCCATACTGTCAATATATGCATCATAGACCTAACTCCCTGTTGTTGATATACGCATCATAGAACCAACTGCCACTTTGTTGATATACGTAAGAATCATCAGGCCCGGATTTAGAAATGGGGCTCATCTCCTCTCATCACCCCCCTCCCTGTTGCACTATATTAATGGGCTCAAGCAAGAGTTTGGCTGCAGCTGGATCTGATTTGCACTTTTCCTAAATGTCAATGAGAAAATAGAAAGCCTAGAGAATACCTGAAACAATTGCTGTGTGTGTGGGGGGTGCAACAGCGTAGAGGGGGCTCATTAGTAATATCCATTGGTTTAAAGGTTCCTTTATACAAAAAGGCTGTTCTTTCTTTTTCTCACTGTAGTAGCCTCACTCTACAAACCCTCTCATTGTGCATGGAACATTTTGAGAAGGTTGCCATAATGATATCAGTCACCACAAAGACATAATTGAGACAGACGGTGGGAGATTTTCATTGCCCACATTATGCCGTCCACTTCCATTAAAGGGGCTATAAATAGCTGACATTTTTTAATCTCACATAAGAAGTATTTCTAGAGGAGATGTGTCACAGCGATATGACTTCCATTTATACTTGCTTTGGAACAAAAATAGCTAAATGAGGGAAAACAGAAGAACGAGAACTCCTTTGTCGGCATCATGCAGGTCACTCTGTGACAAAACGCTAATAAAATCAGAGGCAACACTTGAAGAGCGTCATACAGTCTGTTCATTCACAAAATGCCCTAAAAGAACAAATTGTTGTAGGATTCTAAATGCTTTAATGCGTCCGTATGGTTTTAAGGGAAAGTGACAAAGTAGATAAAGCAGATCAAGACAGTTAGCAACTTTAAAAATAATATATATATATATATAGTATATTAAAAATACATATGTTTTAAAAGGGACCTGTCACCCTAAAAAATAATCTAGAATTTGTGTTTATTGTGATTGTCAAGCAAAATAACCTTCCCTTACACTAAATAAATGATTTTAATCTTGTTTCCTTTCTTCTTGGAATTCACAATCTCAGCAAGCAGGCGGACGCCATTTTGAATAACACTGTTATTGAGGATAGCTTTGCCAAAATCTTGTTGATGCGCCAGATTGGGGGACCTGATGTCCATGCCCACACACAGGCTACTCAATTAGTCTGTGAGGAATGAGAGGGGTATGTTAGAAGTGCAGTAACATCTAGGAAGTGTAGATTGGAAAGTGAAAGTAATTGCCTGCCCCGCCTCTACGCCCGAGGCAGCTAAATATCTATATAGCAGCTATAGATGTTTTAACAGAAAAAAGAGTAGGGTTTTCATGATTAATTTGAAAAATTATATTATACAGCTAAACAGTCTCGGTGACAAGTACCCTTTAAATGTAGAGGCCCACCGCTACCATGTACCAAGTGCTTGTGGATCACCCATATAATCAGAGAATTAAGAATTTACCACCAAAAATAATCTAAACTATTACTGTTCTGTGCCATCTTGTCTTACAATCCCTGCTGGTGCCATGGTTCTAGCCAGAATTAAGACTTTACCACCAAAACCCAACAGTTTTGAGGGTATTCTGTGAGTCCTACACACAGTGCATGACTCAGCTTCACAAGGTTGGAGAAAAATTATCTAAACTATTACTGTTCTGTGCCATCTTGTCTTACAATGCCTGCAGGATCCCAGTCTTGCTACAACCGACTGCTGGTGCCATGGCTCTAGCAAGAATTAAGACTTTACCACCAAAACCCAACGGTTTTGAGGGTATTCTGTGAGTCCTACAGGATCCAAGTCTTCCTAAAAACAACTGCTGGTGCCATGGTTCTAGCAACTTTTTTGAGTTCTAAAGGCAATGATCATCAACCCCTTGGATGTTGCTCCCAGTGGCCACAAAGCAGGAGCTTATTTTTGAATTCCAGGCTTAGAGGCAAGTTTTGGTGGTAAAACAAACAGGTCTATTGCCAAAACAAGACTCCTGTAGCTGCCATTGCACATAGGGGCTACCCAACGGCCAAACTCTTTTTATATTGGAATGTGGCTGTATAAGAAAGGTTGGGGACCCCTGACTAAAGGCAATCCTGCTTATAAGGGTACCATAACTTCAGTTAGCTTGTGCCAAATCAACAGGGGCAGTACAAGAAGAACATAGACATGGAAATATGGAAAGGATTACTGAAATAGATGGTTAGACAATTTCAACTCAAAAGAAATGTCTTTTTGAAAGTTCTATGTTCCATCTTTATCATACAACTTGCTCTCCGCTTGTGCTCACATGAATACAACATGAAACCTTTCTTGTAAGTCAAAAGAAGATACATTCAGAATTTGAATAATTTGGCCAAAGTGTCAGTACTGGAGTCTACACTGTAGTTTAATCTCCTTGAACTTTTTCCACTGCCTACTTTCTACATACCGTCATTATGAAACAAAGACCAGCTGCCGGCTGCAAAACAATGAAAAGGTTCCGTGCGAGCAGCTTATTTGATTTATCTTGTGAATTCTTCTTCAATTTCGGATTAGCACAGAAATCCCCAGTATGTATCACATTATTCCCTGGAGGAATATATACTGCAGTGCAACGCTTTTAGACTGGATTGGTTGTTATAACAGGAGATCAATAGTTATGTTTGTCTTAATGCCAGTGATAAAAATGGATCAATGTTGAGTTTTTCGCTAGAGGTTATTGACTGATTCCAAGAATCCTGCATTATTAGAGTTTATGTTCATATACACTGTACAGGGACTAGAGAAATGCAACAGCTACAGTGATGCCTACCATACAATAGTATTGGTGGCTGCCATCTTTGGCCGCGTTCCCTGCAGGAATCTTGGAGATTGGTGGGCAGCCATGATGCCAGTGTGCAATCTTCTGGTCCAATCACAACAATCCATGCTGGGGTTGGAAGGGATGGTGCCAAATTAAAATTGAAAATATATTTCCTTTATCTCTGTAGTACTTGATCCCAACTAAGATATAATGAATCCTCATTGGTGGAACAACAATTCTATTGGGTTTAATCAATATTTAAATTATTTTGCAAAGTATGGAGATCCAAATTATGGAATCCAGAGACCCCCCCAGGTCCCAAGCATTCTAGATAACAGGTCCCATACCTGTAATAACTAAAACATTGTAATAGGTTAAGAATTTCCCCTTTCCGACCCAACACATCAATCCATTAGATTGCTGCTGTCAAGTTAATAGCATGTGACGTCAGACCCACTTGACTGCATTTATAACAGCAAACACTGACACAGATATAACCAGAAAGGTACAGAAACGACCAGTGAAAATTAAAATTCAAGTCTCACTGTAGCACCGTGTATGTAAATGCAGGTTCTACGTCAAGTCATTATTCAAATCACATTCTTTAAGGTCTTCCAGACAAATCAGGAGGATCTTCCGTGTCAGAAGATCATTCTGCAGTCAATTAGGCTTGTGGTACGACCCACTGGATTTCCAACAATCCTACTCCTGATTTTAAAAAGACATCTGTAATTACACTGCTCCAATACTGGGAGAGACATGGGGAATATGCAAAGCAATTAGGAGAGACACTGTAAGGGAGGAATACAATGAATTCCTGCAAATGAGAAATTCCAGTATATAGCAAGTAGGAAGACTACATTTCCATTTGCCCTTTTCCAGCCTATAAATCAACTCAACCTTAGGAAGAACAGAAACATGTCAAAATCAACACCCTTCATCCCACCCAAGGCAATTTAATGTCAATCGCCAGCTAATGTGTGGGAAGCTTCTATGAATGTCCTGAAACTGCTTTGTCTTGAATTTCTTTACACCATGCAAAGTGGTTAGTTGGTTTTATCCATGAGACATAAAAACTGAAGATTAATACAGATACATTTCCACAAATGTTCACATGTTGGTCAAGCTGCACTCTGACCCGCTTGGTAGCTACCCATCTGCTGAACTCCGCTCCAGCCTTCATATTCACAGTTCAATTTATAGGGGTGGATGGGTGCTTTCAAAAAACCAAGTGCAGGGTTGAAAAAAAATGAAAAATTATTTATTTACCAAGCATCATTAAAACAGAGCAGGTATCAAAATACTGACTATAACCACCATACTTGTATCATGTCACCTGACGTGTTTCATGCCTCTCTATGGCACTTCATCAGAGGTTAATACAGAGTTCCACTGATAATCAGCCCACGTTGTACAACATGAGTATATTTCATAAAGCTTGTGTTTAAACACTTATGCTGGAAACATTGGGTTCCTGTTATGTTTGAATGCATCCAATAGAGAAATGAATGCAAATAGAATCATTATGATTATCATTGCAAGAATAGGAAAGTAAAGAATTTAGGAAGAAAGAAAGGAAACAAAAGAAAAGGGGGAAAAGAAAGAGGAAACTAAAGGAATGGAGATGATAGGGCACATAAAGAAATAAGAGGAAATAAAGGACAAGGAAAGGAGAGGAAACAAAAGGAATAGAGGAGAAATGCAAGGAAATTAAAGAAATGAAGAATAGAGAAAAACTAATTGAATGGAGAGCAAACAAACAACAAGGAAAGGAGAGGAAACAAAAGGAATAGAGGAGAAATGCAAGGAAATAAAAGGAATGAAGAATAGAGAAAAACTTATTGAATGGAGAGCAAACAAACAATAAGGAAAGGAGAGGAAACAAAAGGAATTAAGGGGAAACAAAAGGAAAGAATGAAGAATAGAAGGAAATGAGGAAAACAAAAGGAAAAGAGAAGAAAACAAAAGGAAATAAAAGGAACGAAGAATAGAAGGAGCACAGTGCATGGAAAGAAAATAAAAAGAAATTAGAGGAAAATAAACAAGGAAAATAAAGGAAACAAAAGGAAATGAAGAATCGAGATAATAAAGAATGGAGAGGAAATAAATGACAAGGAAAGGAGAAGAAACAAAAGGAATAGAGTAGGAACAAAAGGAAAGATAATAAATTAAATGAATAGAGGGAACAAAGTAAATGTAGAGGAAATAAACAAGGAAAGGAGAGGAAATAAAAGAAATAGAGGAGGAACACAATTAAAGAAAATAGAAGGAATGAAGAATAGAGGGAACAAAGTAAATGGAGAGGAAATAAATGACAAGGAAATGAGAAGAAACAAAGGATAGAGTAAGTACAAAAGCAAAGGAAATAAAGGAATGATGATCAGAGAGAACAAAACGAACGGAGAGGAAATACAGAGAAAGGAGAAGAATAAAAGACAATAAGCATAAAGGAGAGGAAGCAAACAGATAGGAGAGATAGGAAGATAGCATATAAAGCAAGGGAAAGAAAAGTATTAACTATGACTGTTTATTTCACATTGGGAAAGAGATGCCCTTTTTAAATGCTTCTATTTTTGTGTCAGGCATATGTTAATATATTTTCTATATGCCACATTTATATGACCGCATTTATATGAGAACAGCCTATTCCGATGACGGGCGAATGGTTATGTGTCAGAGTGTAAGAATAAGTGTAAAATCAAATACATAAGTCCCCTCTCATTCTGATGCCACAAAGCTATTGGCCCAAGCAGGACAGGTGCAGGGAGGGGGTGATGTTCTCCCCAATAATGATTTCTCCATTCTACTGAGAGAGTTCACAAATTCAGCATTATAGTCAGATATTATTAGATGGGGCCCCTGTGCAGAAGTGTTGCTTCATGTCTGATTCCATCACAGTCTCTACTTTTGTAGACAAACAACCACAAGGCTGGGGGGGGGGTAGTTGAAAAATGGGAAAGTGTCTTATGTTGCAAATACTGAACATCTTGCAGAAATGTATAAATGTCTATGTCAGTAAAATCTCAATACCAATGTCCAGGGTCCAGACCATGTAAGGTATATCTGTGTACACCCATGTTAAATTCCTTCTGACGTCTATATAATCCTTGGACCAAGAGGTGGGTCTTTGGTGAGCCCTCGGGTTCCATCTAAGAAGTCCTGCTCTGGGGCTGCTGCGACAGCTTCACCCGGGCAAAACCTATTGTCTTGTTTTGGACTAAATAAACTACTTTATTGTATTTGTAAGTGCCTTATCTCTTGGTTTTGCTTTACATACGAGGTCATAGAGGTGGAAATAAACCAACACATATGAGAATGACCCCATTCAGTGCCAGTATTTAGTGAATATAACAATGAGAAATGCTGGTACCATACCCAAGATTGATGACCTTTGGCGTTGCCCCCTTTTCCCAAATAAACTGGTTAAACTCTAGATCAGTGATTTTCAACCTTGTGCCTCCAGCTGTTAAGAAACTACAAGTCCCACAATGCATTTGCCTGACTGTGGCTGTCAGACTCCTTGATTGCATTGTGGGACTTGTAGTTCCTTAACAGCTGGAGGCACAAGGTTGAAAATCACTGCTCTAGATATTCTAACCCTCCTCTCTGGATCTATTTGGAGAAACAGAGGACGGCTGATCTCTTCTAAGAATTCTGATACCCAAGAATCCGTTTCATCCTCGGTATCCTAGCAACCCATCTCCTCTTGTGCAAGGAAATCACCAGAAGGGAATCATAGTGTCCCAGAAAAATTCATACTCTGTTGACACAATATATATATTTATATATATATATATATATATATATATATATATTTATACCTCTCTATGTGACCTTCTCTGAACAGACGCTTACTTATATCTCTGTTTTTCAAGAACATTTTGCATTTGTCATGCCCGGAATACGTTTCACACTCGCAGTTCAAACAAAAATTACCCCCGGCGGATGTAGAAGATCGTCGGCATCATTTGCAAAAAATCAAAATATATATATACAGTATTTAAGTATTTTACTTCCATGTTATGGAGGCCCGCCCTCGTAAAGATTTAAGTTGTGTGATTGAATTGCCTTTCTGTTATGGATAGACTGTGTTTTCTGTTTTCCCTTCACACCGATGAGCAATTTATACGATATCAAATTGTGACAAATAGGAGGACTCTTGGCAAATGTCTTTCTTAGTGTAGCTGGATACTGAACTGCACCTCTCGCTCTGAGGTTAAATTCTCACTGAACTGTGCAGGAAACGGGTGTTTCAACCAACTATTCTGGCCCAGACTTTGAAGTTCCGTCCGTGTGAACGAAACCCTATTTCCTATCCAATTCCCACCACTCATTTCTATACATTACTAAACATGGGACCCTGCACTTTCCCACAGGGATGGAAGGGACTGGTTTTCTTCCACGAGTTGTGACATTCCAGTCGGGAACGACTTGTGCGAAATGGAACGTGAAATGCAAGAAATAGAAAGTCTGGCAGAGGTTATTATGTATTTTTGTTTCGCTATACGACACCCCATACAGATGTAGCATTGGCTTGTTCCATACAGACACATGGGGGTTTATTTTTTAAAATTTATCTCATTATTTTCTGAAATATATTCCGACCAAATCCGCACAAGTTAGTTAGTCCTGTGTCTCCCACTGAGCAAAGGGCCTCAACAAATGTGTGCCACCCTGGGCGATTTCTTTCTATCTCAGTCCATGATGTCCCTGCTTTCTTTATTTCCTCTTCCGCACTTCGGGGGAAACTCACTAAAGCGCGAAGCGTCTAACGCTAATTCACCAGCGTGACTTCAATTCGTAAATTCACAAATTTACTAACGCCGACTCTGGCGAATTTTCGCTAGGCGAAGTTGCGCACTGACGAAGGATCGTAATTACGCAAATTCACTAAGATGACCATTTTCCTGAACGTTACCACTTACGTTAGATGTTACTTCACCAGGTCAGACCAGGTGAAGTTCAATACAATAGATAGGAGTTTGAAAAAAAAATTGGAATTTTTTTCTAAGTCCCAAAAAAACGCTGGCGTGTTTTACCTTTCTAGGGTGATAGTCTGAAAAAGAGCAACATTTTTTTGGGCAGGTTCCCCTCCTTCCCCCCTACATTCCCTAACATATGGCAACACAACTATACAGGGGGCACATGTAGGGCAATAACTTTATTTTATTTATTAAAGGTTTCCTGGGCTTGTGTAGTGGAATGTAGTGGCTGGAACATATACTTCTATTAGACTTTGAAATTCGCCGTATGCAAATTAGGCATCGCTAGCGTAAATGCGCTTTGCCTGGCGAAGTAACACTAGCGCAACTACGCTACCGTTCGCTGACCTTATCGTAACTTCGCACTTGAGTGAATTTGCGTAGCGCTGGCGAAAATTCGCCTGGCAAGTGCGGCGAACATTAGTGAAGGCAACACTAGCGAATTTTGGCAGCTTAGTGAATTTCCCCCTATGTCTCCAAGTTGTCTTTGGTCTGCCTGGATGAACCGAATCCTTAAAATCATGTGACTTATCGCCCCCTTGCTAATTTGCATATGCAAATTAGGGTTCGGATTCAGTTTGGTATTCCGACAATTCTTTTGCAACGGATTCGAGGGTTCAAAATAGTGGATTTCGTGCATCCCTAATCAATAGATTTTCCCAAAAAATTCCAGAGTCAGAAAAAAACTCACAAAACCCAGCACAGATCAGGATATCTTAAGGATTTCTTCCATTGACTTATATACAACCATCGGCAGGTCTGAGGTGCCGGATTTTCAGATTCTGACTTTCTCCATCCTCGGCGAATCATAAATCAGAAAAAAAAAATTGGATTACACAGAAAGGCTGCCCCACCCATAGACTCCATTTTATCCAAATTTTTAAAACAATTTCCGGGAACTCGTTATCCAGAAATCTCTGAATTAAGGAAAGGCCATCTCCTATTGCCTCAATTTTACCCGAATAATCATTTTTATTTATTTATTTTTTTAAATTATTTCCTTTTTCTGTGTAATAATAAAACAGTAGCTTGTACTTGATCCCAACTAAGATATAATTAATCCTTATTGGAGGCAAAACCAGCCTATTGGCTTTATTTCATGTTTATATGATTTTCTAGTAGACAAATTATGGAAAGATCCATTATCCAGAAAACCCCAGGTCCAGAACATTCTAGATTACAGGTCCCATACCTGCAATAATAAAACAGTAGCTTGTACTTGATCCCAACTAAAATATAATTAATCCTTATT
>CM044439.1:6743180-6754375 GCA_024363595.1 Xenopus borealis
TAGGCAAATGGCCTACATTTATAGCCGCGCCGGCAGGGAGAATGTGACTTTGGGAAAACATCAATAGGAATTGTTTCTAATGAAATATAAATATATTTCCGACATCCGGTGACTCCTGCCGGGTCATTGAGGCCAAAGTCCCAATAAAGTGATGGCGGACGATTTAAAGGGCAAGTAACGGGAACATTTTCTGTTGCAGAAATTGTAAGAAACATTTACCCCCCTGTTCTCTGATAATATATATATATATAGATATATCTATGCTATAAACACTCTCCCTCTGCAGCTCTCTCGCTATTTATGGCTTGTACTGATTAAATCTAATGGCCCTTTCTGATATACTGCTCCCACTAAATATCCATGTCACAATGCTGCTAACAACGAGTCATCACACTGTCTGCTCATGCTTCCTACAGTGCAGCTAATGGGCATCTCCTAGAATGCTGGGAAATGTAGTACAAGTATAGGACCTGTTAGCCAGAACGCTCCGAATTATGGAATGACTGTCTCCCATACACTCCATTTTATCCAAATAATACGAATTTGTAAATATGATTTCCTTTTTCTGTGTAATAATAAAACAGTAGCTTGTACTTGATCCCAACTAAGATATAATTAATCCTTATTGGAAGCAAAACCAGCCTATTGGCTTTATTTCATGTTTATATGATTTTCTAGTAGACTTAAATCATGAAAAGATCCTTTATCCAGAAAATCCCAGATCCTGAGCCTTCTGGATAACAGATCCCAGGTATGTGATCCATATCCAGAAACCAATTATCCAGAAGGTTCCAAATTATGGAAAGGTCATAATATACTTAATTTATGCAAATGTAATCTCCATGTTATTCCAATTATTCCAAATGTTTAAAAATATTTCCTTTTTCTGTGTAATAATAAAACAGTAGCTTGTACTTGATCCCAACTAAGATATAATTAATCCTTATTGGAAGCAAAACCAGACTATTGGCTTTATTTCATGTTTATATGATTTTCTAGTAGACTTAAGGTATGAAGATCCAAATTATGGAAAGATCTGTTATCCAGAAGGCCCCAGGTCCCTAGCATTCTAGATAACAGGTCCCATACCTGTACAGGTATGGGATCCGTATCCAGATGCCAATTATCTAGAAGGTTCCGAATTAGGGAAAGGCTGTAATACACTCCATTTATCCAAATTAAATCTCCATTTGATCCCAATATATAAATGAGATATAATTAATCCTTATTGGAAGCAAAACCAGCCTATTCGCTTTATTTCATGTTTATATGATTTTCTAGTAGACTTAAGGTATAAAGATCCCAATTACAGAAAGATCTGTCATCTGGAAAACCCCAGGTCCCTCAGCATTCTGGATAACAGGTCCCATACCTGTAATAATAAAACAGTAGCTTGTACTTGATCCCAACTAAGATATAATTAATCCTTATTGGAAGCAAAACCAGCCTATTGGCTTTATTTCATGTTTATATGATTTTCTAGTAGACTTAAAGGGGCAGATTTACTAAGGGTCGAATTTCGAATGAAAAAAAAAATTCGAAATTCGACCAGGGAAGTGGAAGTAAAATCCTTCTAAATTCAAATATCGAATTAGAAGGATTTTACCGTAATACGATAGATTGAACGATCGTATATAGAAAATTCGATTGATCGAATATTCAAATTCGATCAAATTTTTTATATTCGATCTAAGGGAATGATCCCAAATTCGGTAGCTTTAATCTGGCGAAGTAGGTGGTTTTCGAATATTCAAAATTAATTTTATTCGAATATTTGAACAGTACTTTAAAGGGGTTGTTCACCTTCCAAACACTCTTTTCAGTTCAGTTATTTTCAGAATGTTCCCCAGAAATAAAGAATTTTTTTAATTACTTTCCTTTATTTATTTTTTACCGTTTTTCCAAAATCTAAGTGTAAAGTTGAATGTTGGTGTCTCTGGTGTTAGAGTCTGGGGCAGCTCAGTAATTCAGGTGCAGACTCTAAACTGATACAGTTTTACAACATTTAGTTGATCCATTTCTCAGCAGCATCTCTGGAGTATTAGCAACTATTGTATCAATTCTAACAGCTGCCTGTAATGAAACCCAGAGATGCTGCTCATCAGGGACAAAGAAAAGAAATTTAGAACAGTTTGGGGGTCGGCGACCCCCGCAGAGCTGCTATAGAAGGTGAAAAATGACACTGTCCATTTCAATATTAGAAAAACGGTCACGCAAAGTAATTGTAAAAAGTCGGTATTTCTGGTGATCTATCTGAAAACAATTAGGTGTTTGAAAGTGAACAATCCTTTAAGTGTGTTTTTTTTTTTTTGGTTTCCGTCACCTCTAGTGCAGGACTTTAACATGCAAAGGAACCTAAGGGACTAGTTTGAGGGATGGGCCCTAAAGAAGTCTTGTTACTGGGGTTCAATCAGTTCTGGAGAAGCCGCACCCCCCCCCCCGTGTCAAGATAACTGCTCCTGATGCTCAGCGAGAGAGGAATGGGCAACGATCAGGTAAGAGAGAATCCCTGGCACACAGGATTTGCAGCAGCAGAGCGAACCCTTGCAATTTTATTAATAAAGTGCAAAGTGCAACATTTTGTGGCCCTGAAACATTGCACTTTGCACTGCATTAATAAAATTGCAAGGGTTCGCTCTGCTGCTGCAAATCCTGTGTGCCGGGGATTCTCACTTGTTACTGGGGTTGCCGCCCGGCCGGTATTTCACTAGCCGGTGATACACCTGCCAAGTCCGGTATAACAGATTTACAGGCAAAGTAGTTTCTGGTAAATTTGTAATACCCTTAATAAAAATGCCCTTGACCTGGCCCCCAATTCGCTCAAAACTTACCTTTTCACCGCCTTCTGGCCATCATTCAATATGGCTCCACCCCTTTTATGTCACAGCCTGCCCCTTTTATGTTACGGCCCACCCATTTTGTTCCCGCTCCCACCACCGGCTGGTGGAAATTTCCTGAAAAAGTGTCAACCCTACTTGTTACTTGATGCAAATTATAAAGCACCTGGGGGGGGGGGCAGCTTTTCTTGGACCTGGAGCTTAGGGAACCAAAACTGGCTTCAATGATGAACACAAAATACATTCCTGCATTCATTGAGCAAACTGCTGGGTGACAGGACAGTCTGGGGCCTAAGAAGCTCAAAGTGTCGCCCCAAGCTCATTACTGCTCCAGCTCCCTAGTCTGCTCCATTTATTATAGGGGTTAAACAGCATTATTCCTACTCTCCCTTTCCTGATGATTAAGGCTGTGCTTCCAGCGTATGTGACATCTAGGGATGCACTGAATCCACTATTTTGGATTTGGCAGAATCCCTGAATTCTTAGTGAAAGATTCAGCCGAATACTGAACCAAAGCCTAATTTGCATATGTAAATTAGGGAAGGGGAAAATTTTTTTTACTTCCTTGTTTTGTGACAGAAAGTCACACCATTTCCCTCCCCACCACTAATTTGCATATGCTAATTAGAATTCGGATTCAGTTCGGCAGGGCAGAAGGATTCAGCCGAATCAGAATCCTGCTGAAAAAGGCCAAATCCTGGCTGAATCCCAATACAAATCCTGGATTCGGCGCATCCCTAGTGACATCACAATGACACTGCTGAAGGCCATAGACGCACTGATAATATCGTAGGAAACACATTTTCGTACAATATTGTGTATGGTGCGAAATGAGCCGATAAAACCGATATCGACAGAAGACTTGGATACCGGTCAGCTGGTCAAACGGGCTGGACGGAAAATTTTGATTGGGTGCCTTTGAAGGGGCCCTTAAAGGGGAAGTCAACCCCTCTGGCACTAAAAACCCCTCCCCCCATAGGCCCCCCTCCCTCCTTCCCCACGGCCTATTGTCCCTAACTTGTTAATTACCCCAAAGTCCAGGTCTCCTCCAGGCAGGATCACGGGCGCCATCTTGTCCCCCACCGTCTTCTTCCTTGATCCGGCGGTGCATGCGCAGTAGGACGCATTTGCCGGTTGCTACCACTGCGCATGTGCCCCAACTTCACAAAGTTTTCCGATTTCCTTTTTCAGAAACTTTGTGAAACTCGGGCGCATGCGCAGCAGTACCAACCGGCGAATGCATCCTACTGCGCATTCGCCGCCAAACGCCGCCAGCTCAAGGAAGAAGATGGTGCGGGACAAGATGGCGCCCGTGAACTTGCCTGCAGGGGCCCTGGACTTTGGGGTAACAAACAGGTGTGGGGAGGTAGGCCGGAGGGGAGGAGGGCCTACGGGAGTGGGGGTTTGTGCTGGTAGGGTTCACTTCCCCTTTAATCGCCCATTGTTAGAGCTGAATCATCAGGTAGAATTCTATAGTTTCTATATGGATATCTGATGATTCAGCTCTACTATATTGAAATTAACGATTTTTCTTGCAATCATCGTTTGTAAGAAAGATGGTAATTGTAAAGTTTGAGCCGTACCTCAGAAAGCATGGAATACTGCCCTCTCCTGGCCATGGTGATAGTCAGCAGGTCGTACACGGCCGAGGAATTCTGCAGGCTCACGTCGCGGTCCTCCTTCTGCTCCGGTGCTCGGCTGATTACGGCATCTCGACTGGCCTGGTAACGGCAAATAACTGCCCATCAGAGTCGAAGGAAAAGCAATGGAAGAAGCTGTCCTTTACTTCTCGCATAAACAAAGGGGAGGTTCACTTCTGTGTTAACTTTTAGTCTGTTATAAAATGATGTCATCAATTCTAAGCACCTTGTCAATTAATCTTCATTATTTATTTTTTTAATTATTTGCCATCTTCTTCTTCTGACTCTTTCCAGGTTTCAAACGGGGGTCACTGACCCCAACTAAAAAAAACAAATGCTCTGTAAGGCTACAAATGTATTGTTCTTGCTACTTTTTATTCCTCATCTTTCTATTCAGACCTCTCCTATTCATATTCCAGTCTCTTATTTAAATCAGTGCATGGTTGCTAGGGGAATGTGGACCCTAGCAACCAGCTGGCTGAAACTGCAGCTGCCGAATAAAAAGCTAAATAACCCAAAAACCACAAATAATAAAAAATGAAAACCAATTGCAAATTGTCTCAGAATATCCCTCTCTACGTTATACTAACAGTTCATTTAAAGGGGAACAACCCCTAAAAAGATTCTAAGCAACTTCTCAGTATCAGTCCTATGGTTTCAAGGCTACACTGAAAGCCATATCTGCCTTGACACTGTTGGTTCTCACTCATGAAGACTTGCCGTGTTTCCCCGCTGCTCGGCTCTGCTACATTGTTACAAAAGCCTCACATAGCAGTTACATTAACAAATGAAAATCCAGTAATGAATCTGTATCGGAGAGTCGCTTAGAAATGTATTTTTGGGTTGACATCCCCTTTGATACTAACCAGCATTTCCCTTTATCAGAAGGTCAGGCACTCTTTTATTACTTATAAATCGCAATTAATTCGATGAAAACCGGTATATGAGCTGTTTCATGTACATTATTTCCCCTTTATCATAGAAATAAGACTGTGGGAAAGCTCCAGCAATGATTAGTGTTGTATTTATGGCACATAAACAAAGGTCTAGGAAAGCAGAGATGTAAAACCCCTGCCCTCCCCCCCCCCAAGCTGTTACAGAACTACAACTCCCAGATTGTTTTGACAGCTACATAGTGTTGCTGGGAGTAGCGTGGGTCTGTTGCCATATAATTCTCCCAGCATGTACTGTAGGTTACCCCTACGGAGCAAGGGAGGAGGGTGGCATTGTCATTGGAGAATAATATAATATAATTATATGGCATTATTGTGCAGCAGTTGGGTCTCTTTTTGGAAAGGCTGAGCCTCCTTATATATTAAAGGGATACTGTCATGGGAAAACATGTTTTTTACAAAACACATCAGTTAATAGTGCTGCTCCAGTAGAATTCTGCACTGAAATCCATTTCTCAAAAGAGCAAACAGATTTTTTTATATTCAGTTTTGAAATCTGACATGGGGCTAGACATATTGTCAATTTCCCAGCTGCCCCAGTCATGTGACTTGTGCCAGCACTTTCGGAGGGAACTGCTTTCTGGCAGGCTGTTGTTTTTCCTTCTCAATGTAACTGAATAGTACGCAGTGGGACATGGGTTTTACTATTGAGTGTTGTTCTTAGATCTACCAGGCAGCTGTTATCTTGTGTTAGGGAGCTGTTATCTGGTTACCTTCCCATTGTTCTGTTGTTAGGCTGCCTTGTGGGGGAAAGGGAGGGGGTGATATCACTCCACTTTGCAGTACAGCAGTAAAGAGTGATTGAAGTTTATCAGAGCACAAGTCACATGACCAGGGGCAGCTGGGAAATTGACAAAATGTCTAGCCCCATGTC
The DNA here is from genome assembly GCA_024363595.1 of Xenopus borealis. Taxonomy (NCBI): domain Eukaryota; kingdom Metazoa; phylum Chordata; class Amphibia; order Anura; family Pipidae; genus Xenopus; species Xenopus borealis. The sequence goes on from CM044439.1 coordinate 6,749,485, forward strand.
AGATTTCAAAATGAAATATAAAAAAATCTGTTTGCTCTTTTGAGAAATGGATTTCAGTGCAGAATTCTTCTGTAACAGCACTATTAACTGATGCATTATGAATTTTTTTTCCCCGTGACAGTATCCCTTTAATTATCCTCCTCTGAGGCACTGGAGGATGCAGGTGCCCCCTGTTGTGAGACTATAGTATGTATATAGTATGTCTGCCACATCATGGGAATATTCAGACAGTAACCTACTACATGTTCATCCAGACAGGTCAATATATACCCTGGGTCCATTTAAAAAGGTTGTTCCCATATGAGTTCATTTTTATTATACTACAGACAGTAGGAATGCACCAAATCCAGGGATTCGGCCGAATCCTTCACCCCGGCCAAACCCTTCACCCCGGCCGAACCTGAATCCTAATTTGCATATATGCAAATGAGGGGCGGGGAGGGAAATCACGAGAATTTTAGTCACAAAACAAGGAAGTAAAAACTGTTTCTCCTTTCCACCCATAACTTGCATGTGCAAATTAGGATTCAAACTCAATTCAGAATTCGGCCAAATCTTTTGCGAAGGATTCGGGTTCGGCCGAATCCAAAATGGTGGATTCAGTGCACCCCTAATAGAAGGTGATATTCTAAAAAAATTTGCAGTTGGTTTTCATTTTTTTTTTTTATTATTTGCGGAACTCAACTCTGACCTGTAAGTGCTCCCACGTTTATTCATATGAATAGGAGAGGCCTGAATATTAATATAAGTAATAAAAAATAACAATACATTTGTAGCCTTAAAGAGCATTTGTTTTTAGATGGGGTCAGTGACCCCCATTTAAAGGCTAGAAAGAGTCCGAAAAATGGAAATAATTAAAAAACTATAAAAAAAAATATATATAATGAAGACCAATTGAAAGGTTGCTTAGAATTGGCCACTTGTTTCAATCTCTTGGAGGGGCACTTCTATCTGGCAGAGCAGCACCTCAGGACACATGACTTGGGGCAGCTGGGAAAACTGACAATATGTCTAGCCCCATGTCAGATTTCATAATAAAAACATCTGTTTGCTCTTTTGAGAAATGGATTTCAGTGCAGAATTCTGCTGGAGCAGCACTATTAACTGATGAGTTTTGAAAGACACATGACAGTATCCCTTTAAGGCAGTGATCCCCAACCTGTGGCTCATGATTAACATGTTGCTCTCCAATCCCTTGGATGTTGCTCCCAGTGGCCTCAAAGCAGGAGCTTATTTTTGAATTCCAGGCTTGGAGGCAAGTTTTGGTTATATAAAAACCAGGTTCACTGCCAAACAAGAGTCTCCCGTAGGCTGCGAGTCATCATAGGGGCTACCAACAGCCAATCACATCACTTAATTGGAACCACCCAGGAACATTTTTCATGCTTGTGTTGCTCGCCAACTTTTTTTTTACATCTGAATGTTGCTCATGGGTGAAAAAGGTTGGGGACCCCTGCTTTAAGGGATACATGTACTGTTAATATAAATGAATTTTGTTCCAACAGCGCCACCTGCTGGTCAGTTTCCCACCAGTCTGACCACCAAGTAGTCAAGGAGAAAGGAAAAGGCTGCTCTGATGTTCTTCTGCTTAGGAATAAAATTAGAAACCCCTCTCACATCTTTCCTAAGCAGAAGAACATCAGCCTCTTTCTTTCTCCTGACAACTTCCTTGACTACTTGGTGGTCAGACTGGTGGGAAACTGACCAGCAGGTGGCGCTGTTGTAACTAAATTCATTTATATTAACAGTACATGTATCCCTTAATATCTTGGAATTAAAAATAAACTTTCTTTCTCCTGACAACTTCCTTGACTACTTGGTGGTCAGACTGGTGGGAAACTGACCAGCAGGTGGCGCTGTTGTAACACAATTCATTCATATTAACAGTACATGTATCCCTTAATATCTTGGAATTAAAAATAAACTTTCTTTCTCCTGACAACTTCCTTGACTACTTGGTGGTCAGACTGGTGGGAAACTGACCAGCAGATGGCGATGTTGGAACAAGATTAATTTATATTAACAGTACGTGTATCCCTTAATATCTTGGAATTAAAAATAAACTTTCTTTCTCCTGACAACTTCCTTGACTACTTGGTGGTCAGACTGGTGGGAAACTGACCAGCAGGTGGCGCTGTTGGAACAAAATTCATTCATATTAACAGCACATGTATCTCTTAATATCTTGAAATAAAACATATGTACATTACAAAAGTGCATAGAATAGCCCCCTCGTCAATTTTACATTCACTTATTTTTAAAGGTGAGCACCCTCTAAACACACAGAAATGCCGTCCAATGAGATGACTGCTGCCTGCAACAAACTGGTGCCCGGCCACCTTTCCCTTTATAGCATGTCACTATAATTCCATATTCTATATACATCTGCATGCATAGTGACTTGGATACCGTTGCAGTCAGCAGTTGGATTATAAGCTTTGCAGCCGAGTCCTTTCATCTTACCATTGATTCACTGATCAAAAGGAGCAGCAGAGCCTCCTCAATGTTGTCCTGGGGGCAATACAGGCTGAAAACAAACACAGTTGAAAAACGAGGTTATTTAAGCAAGAGCCAGAGCCGGCAGTAACGTGAGGCCAGCCATGCAAGATTCATGCGCCACCCAATACCTTTAGTCAGCTCCATTTAATTAGGCACATTTAGGTTATTTACTTTGATCCCCCCCCACCTCCCAGCCTGCTAAAGTTTAATATTACATTGAAATAATAGTATAATATATTATATATAAATATCTATACACAAGCTGCTCTTCAAGGCTCCCAATGACTTCTGCTCATTAGGAAGAAAAAGAATAAATGCTCAGAGAAGCCATTCGTTGAATTAAAGGGGTTGTTCACCTTTAAGTTAACTTTTAGTATAATGCAGAGAGTGATATTCTGAGACAATTTGCAATTGGTTTTCATTTTTTATTGTTTGTGGTTTTATAGTTATTTAGCTTTTTATTCAGCAGCTCTCTAGTTTGCAGCGTCAGCAATTTGGTTTCTAGGGTACAAATTACCCTAGCAACCCTGCATTGATTTGAATAAGAGACAGGAATATGAATAGGAGAGGGACTGAATAGAATGATAAGTAATAACAAGTAACAATAACAATACATTTGTAGCCTTACAGAGCATTTGTTTTTAGATGGGGTCAGTGACCCCCATTTGAAAGCTGCAAAGAAACAGAAGAAAATTGCAAATCATAAAAAAACTATGAAAAATAAATAATGAAGACCAATTGAAAAGTTTCTTAGAATTGGCCCTTCTGCAATATACTTAAAGTTAACTTGAAGGTGAACCACCCCTTTAAAGATGATTCCTAAGGGCAAGAATTGCCGAAATTGAAAGGGAGGAAGAAGAGGGGAGTTGATGCTACTGATGCTTTGAGGGACGTACTTATCCCCGGTGTGGGTCTGCGGCTTCAGACGGAGAGTGTTGTTGGGAAAAGAATGGGCGTCTTTGTTGAGGAGGTCGGGCCGGGGGGCTTGCAGGGGGCTCCAGTAGCAGCTCTCACTTAGGGAATGGAGCAGGACTTCAGCCAACTGCTTACTGGCTGCCTGGGAAACAATGAGAAGCAAAGAGAAATTAGCAAACGTGTAAAGTGTGTGTAATCCCCTGAACCCTGGATCAACTGCTAGTTTCACACCTTTACAACTGGTGGTAACCCTACTACTACTGCAATGGTTCTCACTTCTGCTGCCCCAGTCCAACCTTTGTCCAGTCTTAGGTCACATATAGGAAGAAATTGGTGTCTCAGTCATTGAGGCATAGTCATAGAGGTCAGTTAGATACGCTTGTTCAAGATTATCTAAATATCTAACGGACCTTCTCAAGCTTGGCTTTCAGGTGTATTTAGGAGATAAAATTCTCCCCAATCCTCACCCTCACTGTCCTTCAGGCTGAGCCCCATTTACCACAGCTCCAGACCCTCTGAGGGGTGCAGCAGCCACACAGTTTGGGAACCACTGTACTACTGTGTCCTTGACCAACCTATATCCATCGCTGGAATCCTTAAACGGGTTGTTCCCCTTTAAATGAACTTTCAGTATGATATAGAGAGGGATATTCTGAGACCATTTGCAATTGGTTTTCATTTTTTATTATTTGTGGTTTTTGACTTATTTAGCTTTTTATTCAGCAGCTCTCTGCTCTTATTGCATTGCCAGCAGTTAGGGTTGCCACCTGGCCGGTATTTATGTTGCTTGATGCCAATGTTATTAATAGGAAAACAAGAAAAATATATAGGAAGGCCGGTATTTTTTTTTTTAAAAAAAGGTGGCAACCCAACCAGCAGTACTGGCAATCTTGAGTCTGAAAACATCTGATTATATTCCTGCCTATAGATACCCCATGTGCCTTCAGCTTTTATTGGTCAGATCAGATGAGTTTCCATTCACATTTTGCTTTTCTGCTCTGTAATGTGTCAGAGGGTGAAACTACTTCTTCTTCTTCTTCTTCTTCTTCTTCTTCTTCTTCTGCTGCAGATCTAAGTCCAAAAACAAAGACTGGATAGTTTATAGTGACAGCCTTGTGTCTTCTATCCAAAGATCAGACATTTCTCCATGCAGGGTGTGTTTTTCTGTTCTGTTCTGTGTCTAAGGGTGAATCTTCTTTTTCTACAGACAATTCAGCCAACAGAGAAGTTGCCTGGTCTACCCTAAGACTGTTTGTGCAATGATTAAAGTGATACTGTCATGGGAAAAAAAAAAATTCTAAACGAATCAGTTAATAGTGCTGCTCCAGCTGAATTCTGCACTGAAATCCATTTCTCAACAGAGCAGATTTTTTTATATTTAATTTTGAAATCTGACATGAGGCTAGACATATAGTCCGTTTCCCAGCTGCCCTGGTCATGTGACTTGTGCTCTGATAAACTTCAATCACTCTTTACT
>CM044439.1:6848000-6860493 GCA_024363595.1 Xenopus borealis
GGCGAGAAGTCGACAGGCGACGGATCGCCCCCGAATCTCCCCGTCTGGACTAAGCCTAAAGGAGGAGGAAGGAACTCTTGTGTTGCTGGAGAGGAAGCAATTTTTGTTGCGCACTAATTCATCCCGCAATCTTAAAGGTGAAAAGTCTTAGTAGCACAAATGTTATTGGCTCAGAGCAGAGATAAAGCCAAATGAATCCACAGAGTAGTAAAAATTGGATTTCCAGCTGGATTGTGAACTTGATTTATTACCACTTACCCCTTGTTTCCATATTTTAACCCAAAATAGGGCCCAAACTATAACAGGGGGGTCCTCCGTTGTATTGTTCCGCCATCAGACTTTTCAGTTTCTATTTAAGGAAATCTCCGTTCCTGTTGTTTTCAGTATTATTTTGAATGATTTACATAATCTTCTCTTAAAGGGCCACTAAAGCACAAAGTTGCTCCTATAAAAATCTAACAAAGGACTATGGGGGTCATCGCTATAATTGGCAGGACAGGGTGCAGAAGGCAAAAACACAGGCAAGCCGCCATGTTTTCCTAACCCCACACCATTGGTTGTGAGCAAAGGTCTCTGTTCTCCATGATGGAGTGCGAGGTTCTTTGCTTTCCTTCTAAATGCAGTGCAAGATTTATAGGAGGTACATAGGTGTCCCCATGCCATACTGCCTACTTTATGTGCCACGTGCCTGGTTGACCTGTTTATTCCAAGGAATAACACCAGTCCATTACTCAGAATTTTAAATGCTAGCCAATGGCCTTCTTTAGAACTTTTGAGAGGTCAGCAGTCAACCAGGAGATGACTTTTGCCTCAATGCCCCTTCATTCAGCCCAAGGCTCAGACGACTAGTAAAGTGAAGTTTTAATACTTGTATATATCTCCATGTGATTAAAAATGTATCTGAGCTTTAGTGACTCTTTAACCTACATCCTATGTGGAGTATAGCAAGCGTTTGTCAGTGGGGGCATTGCTAACGGCTGTACATAAAGATTATGTAAATCCATCATGTAAAAGTAAGTGTTAGAATAGACTAGATAGTATTATGATTATATTATAGTTTTTTTTTTTCGAACTGTGATGTCACTGTTTGATTATGTCATACCTGTGAGGCTGCCTGTTGTTGACATTCTCACTGTTCAAATGTCTATGGGTTTATCTACCGTCAGCAGAAAGGAACCACCTTGTTTCAGTGCCTTTTTATATGCAAAGCAAACATTTTGATACAGTGCTTGTGTTGAATGAGAATTAATTAAAGGATGCCTTTAATTAAAAAAAAAATGAAGTATTTGTTTATGAATGAATTCTCTCAATGTTAAATAAATATATTCTATCCGCTTCCCTTTGATGAAGAATAACCATGAGATTTGTGGATTGAAGGTTGGAGCTAGCTCCTTGGTCTCCATGATGCTTCTAAAGCAAATGGGTCGGTTGTCCAGACAAAGATGTTCCCCAGTGAATATATTCACCTACTGTAGGCCATATATTTACATGGACCCTATGTGTATAGGACAAATATTAAGGGTGAGTTTCTGTTCTCCCTTAAGGTTAAGGAGGAACTTTATTGTTTTCTTCTTTTGGGGTAGTGATAGGTCGGTTGGGTGTTTTCTTACAGATCAGGCATTTTTTGGGTGTTGGAATGTGCTGCTGTGAGGGTCACCAGACTTCACCAAACATTATATGGACCATCCTGTAGTAGATTGTGAGTAGAGAGACCCTCTCACTAATCTACTGGCAGATTTAAGTTCTTTTGTGGGAGCAAGCTGTAAAACAAGATGCTTTTCTCTACTCTCTCATCATTAGAAGGCAGATGTAGGCAACGAGGAACTCTTCTGCCATTGGGTAGACCTCATTGGGTTCTTCTGGTTTTATAATTGGCTTTTCCAACTCTGTCTAGTTCATCTTGTCCTTCTCTCATTCAGAAACAATAATAATATTTAAAGTAACAATACCAGTGTAATAACTGATGCTAAAAATGCTACTATCTTGAAAACTAGAAACAAAAATGTACATTTCTAAACTGCTTCTGTGAGGAATTTTATATTAACTTGCTTTGAGGGTCGACATTTACACTTCGCAGAAATGAGGCATAGATTTGTGCATCTAAAATGGTCCCCATATTGCGGTGTAACTATAGAAAGCAGACTCTGCTGGAGGCCAAGAAGGCATAGGGGCCAGTGGTTACTGATAAAACTACCAGCATCTAATCCTTAGGATGTGTCTTCCAGTAGTGCTTAGTGGTTTGATTTTTCTACACGTTGTGTCTTCCAGTAGTTAAATACCCACTACCCCAGGCGTGCCCAAAAGGTAAATGGAGATCTACTAGCAGACCTTTAGCTGGTGATCAGTAGATGTCAAGACTAGGGATGCACCGAATCCAGGATTCGGTTTGGGATTCGGCCAGGATTCGGCCTTTATCAGCAGGATTTGGATTCGGCCGAATCCTTCTGCCTGTCCGAACCGAATCCTAATTTGCATATGCAAATTAGGGCCAGGGAGCTAAATCACGTGACTTTTTGGCACAAAACAAGGAAGTAAAAAATGTTTTCCCCTTCCCACCCATAATTTGCATATGCAAATTAGGGTTCGGATCAGGTTCGGTATTCGGCCAAATCTTTCAGGGAAGGATTCGGGGGTTCGGCCGAATCCAAAATAGTGGATTCGGTGCATCGCTAGTCAAGACATGGTCAATCTTGTCTAAATCACTCTCCTATTTCAAGATTTTCATGTAGATTTTTATTATGTTACATACGAAATAGTTGTTTAACTATAGCAATATACGTTTTCCCAGGAATCAGTATTTAAGTAATATTTTCCATGGAACAGAATGCTATCAATGCTTTTATGGATGTAGCTCATAATGGGACAACATCCCTAAAAAGAAGACCTTGCATTATATATTATAATACTAAGTAAATTTGAACTCAAACCTCCCCTTCAGTTACAGTGGAATTTCTGGGAACATGAATGTTCTAATGAGGCTGTTGGACAGGGATGGAGGGATGTTGATAGTTCAGCCGGAGCTCTCACAACACGGACAGTAAAATTCTTCATTTACGTCATTGCTTTATTTCTACAACCTGTTGTTAATATACAGCATTTTTACAGGACCACAATCCATGGTCTTTTTAGGAAGAGCATTTGATAGAACATAAAAGGAGTTAATTCCAGTGAGTGGAGGGGTCCAGGGCAGTCACTGGAGTTAAAGTGATCATAGAGGAGGACAGGCCAGTGCCAGGAGAACTGATGGAGCGAAGTGAATTGTACCAGTCATCATGCTGGCGAGATGGAGGGCCGGGGGGCTGCAAGTGGGGGTGATTGCTTGGGCAGGTGAACTGACTGACGGCTGATGTGGGGTGATAACCTGCAGAGGACATGGATGAGAAGCGTGGAATATGGTTGAGAGCATGGGGGTATTGGTACTGGCGAGAAGGAGAGGACATGGAACACATGCTGGACATGAGACTGCCGCAGGTTAACATGCTGCTCTGCACCGTGGCTTTCTGGGATGTCCTTTCGTGCTTGCGGTGCTTTGCTCTACGGTTCTGAAACCACACCTGCAAGGTTTAAAAGGAGAATTTAAATCCACCACAATTCACATTTGCCAACATTATTTGCTAATGGTAATTCATTCCAAACCTTCACATTTTGTTACAGTAAGATCATGAATTCATCCTTTTGTCATGCTCTCATTAGACATGGCTCTTTACCTAAGGGCTTTGGTTATTGTTGGCCTTGGGCTAGTTATCCCACCAGGTGGCCTTAGTCCATCTAAGAACCTGGAGGTATGTAGCCCTGACTTACACGTGAGCACAGGAAAGTGATAGACTAATGGTCCTGTGCAATTTGCTTGTTGTAGGCCTGGAGGAAAGGGGAGGCTTTCACAGAGAGAAGATAGATATAATTTGCTGTAATGAACATTTCACCAGAAAATGATACAGACCCCTTGAAATAACTAAAAACCTGCAAACTTTGGGGGCTTCAGCCTTGGCAAGGAAGACTAACTTTGTCAACATGAAAATTCTGCGGAAACTTTTGTGTTAGTAGAGAACCAGTGAAAGTCAGCTCTAAAGGTCTTCTCCTACACCAATGGTTTTTAGGGGTTTTTTTGCATTTAGATCCAGTCCAAGATCCAACTTTTGGTCAGGCTTCCCCATAGCTGTTAAGATATATTTAAAAATGTAGAATACTGTTGCTCAATAATATTAAGTGCTTGTTCAACTTACCTGATCTTTAATATCTTATATCAAAATATCTAGGGGAGAAATTAGGCACTCTCCCAAAGTCTCAACCTAACTGGTCATCAGATTTGCTCTCACCTGTCCGACACTAGTAAGAGATCTTAATCTTTGTTGATTGTGAAAAGGTTAGTAAAATGAAGAAGAGAAAATCAAATGGAAGGGAAAAAAAAGAGGTGACAGAAAAAAAAGTGGGGGAGCAAAGTTGGACAGAGTAGAGTGGGTCATGATTGTCAAAAGGAACGAGATGGTGAAGAGGTTGCAGGGGGTCAAATGTGATGGAAACACGATTACTACTGTATATCTTATATTGTTATGGGACTGGTAGCTGGATCTCTTCTGTACCTACTAATGACCCTGGTACCCCTAAAAAACAGGCTGTAGTTAGGATCCTAGCATTCTGTGTTGCACATGGATTTCCATGGACCATGGGGCGGATCTCTTTATTGTTTAATACGATTTTAGGAGTGATCCTCACATCACTTTACTGACAAGTTTAAAATTATTTGAACATCTCTTTTTTGATTTTCCTGGGAGCAAATCTATTTTTTGATTTTCGTGGGAAATATTATTTCGGGGCTATGTTGATAGGACTGATTCAGCTACACCAGTGGTCCCTAAGCTATTTTACCATAATCTTAAATCTAAAAAGAGTAGGGGAGCAACACAAGCATGAAAAATGTTCTTGGGCGGTGCCAAAAAAAGGGCTGTGATTGAATATTGGTCATCTCTACTGGTTTCCTACAGGAGACTCTGGCAGTACAACTGGTTTTTATGCAACTAAAACTGGAATTCAAAAATAAGCTCCTGCTTTGAGGCCACTGGGAGCAACATCCAAGAAGTTGGTGAGTAACATGTTGTTTGTGAAATACTGGTTGGGGGTCACTGAGTTACAACTTATTTATTTGGCTTCTGTATATTCACCTGTATTCGGGCCTCATTTAGCTTAGTGATCTTGGCCAGTTCCTCCCGACAGTAGATATCTGGGTAATGGTTCTTACTAAAGGCTGTTTCCAAATGCTCCAGTTGCTCTTGACTGAATGTGGTGCGGTGTCGCCTTCTGGTAGGAGTTGGGTAATGGGGAGGGATGTGTCGGCTGGTGGACAATAGTGCGTTGCCTTCTGCGCTGGAAACATCCGCAAATGGTTTATACGAGCTTTCAAGATCTGAAATACAAACACATTGTTAGCAACGGAATGCAATAGCCTGTAATGAATTTCATTAGAACATCAGAGATATCCAATTCACAGCCCATTAGCTGAACTACAACTCCCTCCAGGCAGCCGAGGCTTCCACATCTGACATAGAGTGAGTGGTTTATCAGAGTGCGTAATTGCATTTCTAGTGGACCTACATTTGTTTTATTCATTTTGTATCCAGAAAATTATGTACCAAGGAACAGAAAAGGCACCATATTTCAAATATAACAATACCAAGTTTTGATTTATTATTGGGTCTCTGCAGTAGTGTGTCCTTGATAGACGGGAATGTAAAGTATCTGTGGGCCCCATAGAAGTCAATGGGGGCTTCGCTGATCCCATTGGACCTTTTTTTAGTTATTGTAGTAATTGTCTGAAAAACTTTTTTTAGAAGTTTTCAAAGTTTATGGGGCAGATTTATCAAATTCATGTGAAGGATTCAAATTTCGATTGAATTGCCCATTTTCGATTTTCAAATATGCAAATTAGGTCACTTGGACCATTGAATATGCAAAATTTGATCGTATCGAATAAAAAACTATTTGATCATTCGATGGGCGAATACTATTCTTATGATCGAACACTTCGATTTGTATGATTTTATTTTTAAGGAAATTTTACGTTTTTTTCGTTAAATCATTTGATCGTCCCATTTTATCGAGAAATCGAAAAAGTGCTCAAAACCTGCGATTTTTTTTCTACGATTTTGTCGGATTTTAATTTGAAAATTATCCGAGGGGTAAAAGCCCTCGACCATTTGACCCTTGATAAATCTGCTCCTATGTATTTTTTTTTGTGCTTTTTATATTTGGTTCTTTTAATATATTACACAGATTTAGTGATTTGCGAGGAATTGGGTTTATTCGTGGTTTCAAAAACATCTAAAACCGCCAAAATGAGAGCGACTATACAGTCTATCTATATGTAGGCAAAAATTACCGGCATATCACATATGGCCGCCTGAGCACATATATTTTTTATATTCTCAACTAATGTCATTTTTAAAAACAACGATATTTAAACATAGTATTGTTTGGGAGTCCCCAAATCCTTTGTGGAAGAATTATGGATTTGGAACATCACTATTTAAAACTGCCCCGCTCTTCTCTTAGCCTTTCATGAAACTTCCTTTTAAAAGTTTTATTCAAAAGTATTTGTTTTTCCATTAATACAACTCAAAAAACGATTACTTTTTAAATTTTCATTTGCTAAAGGAATTTTGTAAAGCGCTTGAATAAAATTCATGTGAAATTGCTCTTCTGAGAATTTGCAAATTCACATGACATTATATTCTACTTTTTAACATATTTCTTACACTTGGACTGCGGAACTACAAAAACAATAAGACACAAATATTGGCACTTTGACTATTTTAACTGAATTCTAGAACACAGAATCCACCATCACGTTGTTTCCTAGATTGGAAGCCCTGAAAAAAGAGCCGATGTGTAAATAAATGGTAAAGGATAACCGAGACGTTATTCCCTCTAGAAGAAGGGAGCAATCAGGTGCCAAGCAAGGAATTTGCAGTGCAGTGATTGATTTCAGGATGAGATGTCGTTGGGAATCATTAGAAACTGGAATCTAAGCCATTTTACAAAGATTGTGTTATTGGAAATCAATAGCGTGAGTGCGGCTCCCCAGTATGTGGCACTGCCAACCTCAGAACTGGATTCAAACAACCGAAATGCTTGGAGTGACACAATAGGGGTTTCACTGTGAAACACAGCCCATCCACAAAAATACTTACCTTGTAACAGAAATGTTTTATGGAATTTAAAATTCTTGCCAGTATTTTGTTCAAGAGCTAAAATCAAAAAGTCTCCTCTTGAACATTTACATTTCCCAATGGAAATATTTTGGCAGAACGTCTACCCTTTCCCATTCTGGAACAACTACATTACAAATAAATCATATTTATATGTAAATACTTTAAGAGCTGGCTGTGCTATTCCTTCCTCGGGTGCTTCATAAATAATAATAATGATAATCATACATAAAATGATGTTCCAAAGATTAAAAAGAAAAAGTTGGGGCTACCAGGGGGATGCAGTAGTCTAGAATAAATTCTACCAAGAAATGCAAATTATGATTATACATAAATTCATTCGCCCAGAGGCACCCTCTATAGAAGAAAAATATTAATTTGAGAGGCTACATTCATAAAATATACATAAACAGCTCATTAAATACTTGAAGAGTGGAATGGAAAATGTGTTTAGTTCTGTATTAGTTTTTGTTTGGCCTGATGGATCCTGAAGTTCTGTCCTCCAACAGTTGCACCCCTAAATCTGATCATTGTATTCTAATCTGAGTAGTAAATTGAAGAATGGATTTATAATGGAGTTTTAGGGGTCATATGTTAAATCCCAAAATCCAGAGGATATATTGGACTTGGAATAATCTTCAGCATGTTATTAAAATACGAATTTACTAAATGAATATTTAGGTATGGAACCTGTTGTCCAGAATTCTATGAACCTGGAGTTTTCCAGATATTATTATTAATATTATTATTATTAATAACATGTACAGATAATGTATCTTTCCATAATTCGGATCTTCATACCTTAAGTCTACTAGAAAATCATATAAACATGAAATAAAGCCAATAGTCTGGTTTTGCTTCCAATAAGGATTAATTATATCTTAGTTGGGATCAAGTACAAACTACTGTTTTATTATTACAGGTATGGGACCTGTTATCCAGAATGCTTGGACCTGGAGGTTTCCAGATAACAGATCTTTCTGTAATTTGTATCTTCATACCTTAAGTCTACTAGAAAATCATATAAACATGAAATAAAGCCAATAGGCTGGTTTTGCTTCCAATAAGGATTAATTATATCTTAGTTGGGATCAAGTACAAGCTACTGTTTTATTATTAGTAAAAATAAATAATTTGTAAAAATTTGGATGAAATGGAGTCTATAGGAGATGGGTCTTCTGTAATTCTAAGATATCTGGATATAGGGTTTCCAGATAAAGGATCACATACCTGTACAATGCCTTATTTTACATTTTAAAACGGTTTATTCTTTCACTGTTCCGGTGGTATAGATTGTGTTAAAAAAGAACATTGGGATTTGGGAAAAATTGCAACTTTTCAACAATTTTCAACCTTGTTTGTATTCATCATTACATAAATAATAATACAAAAATAATATTTAGAAAATGATTATAATGAAGGGAAAAAAAAAACATCTGCCGTCTCAAACCTGCCAAGGTCATGTAGAATCAATGACAGATTTCCCTTTTACAATTTAAAGTTGTCATGATCTGTGCTGGGTTTCATCCCATAATCTGAAAAATTCAAGTTTTCTGGACGATAACCCGAAAAAATTAAGTGATTCGGGCGTCAAATCTGAAAAATGTGTACGATTCGAGTTTTCGCTCTATTTTATCAAGTTTTTTCCCAACCAGATTTTTTTCAAGTTATTTAATTGATAAATTAGATAAAATTGTGGATGGGAGTTTGGTCGAACTCGGTTTAAAAAAAAAAATAGATATTTAAGAAGATAAATTTGAGTTTTTACCCCCCAAATCAACAGATGCAAATTCTACTTTCTAAATCATTTCATGATGTTAAAAACCCTCATTTTTAAATTTCAGTTTTTGAAACATTTTGTAGACTTAGACATAAACATCTTCTTAATAAATCAAACATAAGTAATTTAAACTTATTAAAGATAGTAGAAACATTTACGTTTATCAGTGATCCATGGATAACAGGTTTCCGAATAATGGATCCCATACCTGTATATCTATTTTTTCAGCTACTATTATATATTTGCATAATATATTCATTTCGATTTTCCTGTCGTACCGTTTCTACGCCAGAATTGTCATTTTCAATTTGGTAAAGTAAAAATATTGTACTGTATAAAATGGTATTTTATGTATTACAAATAAAACGGAATTATTAAATTGCAAATTTTAAAAATGTTTCCTGAAATAATCGGAAAAAGTTTGTTTCTTTGGCAAATGAAAACGAATATAGTTTACAGCTCCTCAAAATTGTATAAAATAATATTAACAGTAAAAGGCATTTACTTTAAACATTAAAATGAAAACCGTAATTACCATAATTAAATCTAATAAATGCAATAATTTAAATTCTATCTGAAATTCTTTGCAACTCTCAAGCCCTATTGGGGATTAGCGCTTACCCGCGGTTGATGTGACGGTACCAATTTCTGAATAGACCTCATGATACTCTATGGATTTCTTCTTGGATGTCTTTATTCTGACATCGTCCATCCTATGAGCAGCTCGGGCTGATTTAATCACTTAAGGTTGGAGTGTTGCAATGCAACAGTTCATGTTTTTTTTCTCATTTTTAAATTCGCCCCAGTGTGATGTCACCTGAGCCCTGGCTAGCTGATCCCACCAATGAGAGCAGGTCTGAGATAATGAAGTAGAGCTACAAGCTAATCAGTGTCGAGGAGATGCCCCAAGTCAACCTGTGACCTGACAAAGACATTGACTGCAGAGAGAAGAAGGATCCAGCCCATTGGAAGGAGTATGAATAGGCTTCTCCAGGCTTGGTGGGTGGCATGGATTGTAAGTGGACAGACAAGAGAAGCAGTTAATACTCAGAATTGTCTTTTCTAAAGGGGAAATGACTTTGTGTAATCTACCAGATACTTTGCCTAGAGACAACAATGTTTAATTATCAGAATAAGTTCAGGAGGATGCCTTGTGCACCCAAAGCCTCCTGGAACAGAGATGGGAACACCAGCAGGGGTGGCTTTAGGGTAAAGCAGAGACAATCAGTCTAGGGTCCAGAGAAACGGAGAGAAGGTTTCATTGTTGAAAGTAAAAGTGGTGTTTTATGACACTATTTGATATTCTTGGTATTGATGTTAGGTTTGTCCCACCTGTTGCACTGTAAAGCTCCCCATACACAGACTAAAGGTGGCCATACATGGAGAGATCCGCTGATTTGTCGGCAAACGAGCGGATCTCTCTCCAGTATGCCAACCTTGAGGTGGGTGATATCGGGCTGATCCGATTGTGGGCCCTAGGGCTCAGCAATTGGATCACAATGCAGGGGTTACGGGCGGGATTTTTAATCCTGCCCGATCGACATCTGGCCAACTTTCGGCCAGATATCGATTGGGGAAGCCCGTCGGAAGGCCCCACTCACGGGTCGATAAGCTTATTGGGCAGTGTATGGGGGCCTCCAACGGATTTCTCCTGATCCATTTCTAGCCAATTATCAACCAGATGTCGATCGGCCAGGTTTAAAAATCCTGTTGGATCAAGGACCACATTGGTTTGTTGATGGAGCCCTAGTCTGAGCGCACATATTCTCCCCAATGTGCAGGGTTGGACCAGTGCGTCGGGGGCCCACCAAGTTCCAAATTTTAGTGCCCCCTGCACACATGCGTAATCGATGGGCCGCCGAGAGAATGCACAAAATCCAGTGCAAAATCTATCTTTCTTTTAGGTCCATCCGACTGAGGGAGCAGGTTTGGGTTGGCGGGGGCCCATGAGGATTGGTTCCTATCAGGTTTTTTCCCCGATCTCCGGCCCAGTTTGACTCTGCCGTTGTGATCAGATTGTTGGGCCCTAGGGCATACGATCGGATCAGCCCAATATCATTCACCTCAAGGTGGCCATATAGGAGACATCTGCTCGTTTGGCTACCTCTCAGGTTGGTGGGAAATTTTGAACGTCATTGAACAACATCCCTGGACTGCAGAGTTTTGTTAAAAGCATTACAACAGCCAAAGATGGAAGAGATGTCGGTATTGTAGTTCACAACAATGTCAGAAGTGGTTAGAGAGAGGGAGCATTATACAGCATCAATCCACAGCTGTGCTGGGCCAAGCAATGCACCTTAGGCAACTCAACCAACCACCTCACTCCATGCTTGCACATACATGCACTCGGTGATGATGAGGGGGAAAGTGGAGAGATAAGCGAGCACCAGGCAGAATGGGGATCATGACATGGACTGGAGGGACTCAAGAACCTGTACTACAAGAGGTATGTTCCTAATGCCCCAGAATGATACCCTAGGCCTTTGCCTCTTCTGCCTACCCCCAGTTATAGCCTTGTCCCACAGCCTAGGCCCCCCTCTTCCCAAGGGCCCCTCTGCAGTTACAGGGTGTGTAATATAGTAGATACTATTTATCTTATGTAATAGGCTAGCTATTTGTATAAATCACATGCTCTCAAGGTGAATTATAATAAAGATTGGCATCACGTGACCAACACACAGAACTTGTCTGTAGGTCATAAAAAGGGGTGTACCAGTACCTGATAAATCTGGGGTCACTGTATTAAACTCTTAAACATACACAGTACCCACAGAGAAAGTGAGTTCAGAATTCAGCTGTTCATACACTGGCCTTGCCTACTCTTCATTTAGTATCGGCTGTGGAATAAGGAATTCAATATAATATTATAATATAATTCAGCAGACATAGTAGTGCACTATGCAGGAGACATTACTTCCTTATCACACTCATAACTGTCAGCCCTACTATAAATTATAGGGCACTGGAATTACTGGTGAATTTGAAATAACCACAATGATATTGCTGGGACCATGTGGTTACTAAAGTCAAATGCTCTTTGTAAGTATAAGAACTAAAATACTCAAACAAGCTCCAATGCATCTCTAATGTATATACAGAAATATTTACTCTCTGATACTTGGGGCTTATGAGCTCAGGTTCATTCTGTATCTCCTGCATAACGTTGCCTGGGGGAGAAGGGAATAGGCATTGATTTTGTTTTTCATTGAAATACTGTTCAATCCTATTAAAAGAGATTAAGCCTTAATGTTTTTCTCTTCAGCTGCATTCCTTAATAAACCTTCATCTATTAATCATTTAGAGAATTGTCTTGTTAATTGGATGTAAATTGGACAAAACCTGTAACATTCAGCAGCTCATGTACAGCAAAAATAGAAGAACAGACAGCCAAAAGCTGGACTTTACCAGGGAAATTTAAAGAGAAATTATATTTGTGTAAATATTATGGAGCAATGGTGCCTATAGTAACAGTGGTATAATAGTCTCTGGGAAGGGAGTGTGACTGTGGGAT
>CM044439.1:6867634-6935328 GCA_024363595.1 Xenopus borealis
TGTCTATAGTAACAGTGGATAATAGTCTCTGGGAAGGGAGTGTGACTGTGGGATAGAGGGAATTACAGGGAGTCAGTAAGTAACAATAACATTTAACCCTGGAGTTAATTAAGCAGTGAGTAATTACAGCAACACAAGTTCCACTCTCGCTTATTACAAATGAGTTTGAATGGATCACCCAGTGTCACTGCCACATTCCTCACCATTATTCCTACACCGGTACTAATCCTAGTTAAAGCCTCACTTACACTTACTAAGAAAAGGATCTATTCTTGGTTCATTGTTGGTACAGCTGCTGATGAACGTTGATGAATTCTTTATCGTTCTATAAATGTACATATATAAATATATATATATACAAACAGTGAGAATAAGCACAGTTACTCGGGGAGCAGTGTAACACAGATGGGCGAGAATTCTACTAACTATGTCCTCTCGAATTTACACCCGGCAGACCTAAAGGGACTGAAGAATATAAGATCAGTCTTATGCTGGCCTATATAGCCAAATACATATGAATTCCTTATACCTGGGACTGGCTAGGGTGCAACTATTAATATTAGGGTCTGGCTCTTTTGTCTGCCCAAAGCATAAATATAAATACAGGTATGGGATCCGTTATCCAGAAAGCTCTGAATTATGGGAAGATAGATTCCACGTTAATGAAATAATTCAGATTTTTAAAAATGATTTCCTTTTTCTGTGTAATAATAAAACAGTAGCTTGTACTTGATCCCAACTAAGATATAATTAATCCTTATTGGAAGCAAAACCAGCCTATTGGCTTTATTTCATGTTTATATGATTTTATAGTAGACTTAAGGTATGAAGATCCAAATTATGGAAAGATCCATTATCTGGAAAACCTTGGACCCAAGCATTCTGCATAATGGATCCCATACCTGTAATAATAAAACAGTAGCTTGTACTTGATCCCAACTAAGATATAATTAATCCTTATTGGAAGCAAAACCAGCCTATTGGCTTTATTTCATGTTTATATGATTTTCTAGTAGACTTAAGGTATGAAGATCCAAATTATGGAAAGATCTATCTAGAATACCCCAGGTCAAAAGCATTCTGGATAACAGGTCCCATACATGTACTTGATCCCAACTAAGATATAATTAATCCTTATTGGAGGCAAAACAATCATATTGGGTTTGTTTGATGTTTAAATTATGTTTACAAGCTTAAAGTATAGTCTTCCAAAGTAAGATAGACCCGTTATCCGGAAAACTCCAGGTCCAAAGCATTCTGAATAACAGGTCCCATACCTGTACATGAAATTCTTGCAGCAGTTGTGTATAACACAGGTGTAGAATCCCTCATCTGGAAACCTGTTATCCAGAAAGCTCAGAATTACAGGAAGTCCATCTCCCATAGACTTTATTTTATCCAAATAATCCAGATTTTTAAAAATGATTTCCTTTTTTCTGTGTAATAATAAAACAGTAGCTTGTACTTGATCCCAACTAAGATATAATTAATCCTTATTGGAAGCAAAACCAGCCTATTGGCTTTATTTCATGTTTATATGATTTTCTAGTAGACTTAAGGTATGAAGATCTAAATTACAGAAAGATCCCTTATTCAGAAAACCCCAGTTCCCGAGCATTCTGGATAACAGGTCCCATACCTGTGTACATATAAGAGAACCACAGAGGGCAATGTAGAGCGAGAGAGAGCGATATATAGATATGTATATATATTTATATTGCTGTACAAGTGTGGGACCTGTTATGCAGAAATCTAGAGACTTGGGGTTTTCCATACAAGGGAGCTTTCTGTAATATGGATCTGCATACACTTAATCATGGCTCTTTTTGAATTCATGGTTAATTACCATTACTACCTTTGGGAAATACAGAACATATCCAGCTTCTAGTCCTATAGCTGTAAATAGTCAATAACACACATGCTTTGACCTTTAAAGGACAACTAAACCTGCCTGTTAGTACCCAATTCAGTTTAATGCAGTTTCATGCCACCAGGTGGCGGTATCTTCCTACTGTACAAACAACAGAGAAGGACCTACTGCCTAAACAGTGAAATGTTTTGATCAGAATAGTGATCTGATTATAGGAGGAAATATTGGCAATATAATAATGACCTTCTTTTTAATGACTTGCAGTTTAATTACTGACCCTCTGATGTTGTTTCCCTGACACCAAGGATCATTTTCTTTCAGACTTGGGCTGTAGGATTAAATGCAAAGAATTCCGGGGGAGACTGAATGATTTGAATCATGTGCAGGTTTATTGTAGCCTTCTCAATCCACTTGACATGCCGGGAATACGGAAAGTAAATCCAGTGTGGGGGGGGGGGCAGTCTTCCTTTATTTTTATTTTTATTTCCTATTAATAACATTGACATCAGTCGTCATATCTACCAGCCAGGTAAAATACCAAGCAGAGGCAACCCTAACTGGCAGCTTTACCTTATATTATAAACCATTATGTTTCTAGGACTGACACGATACTCAGAGAATGTTTCATGAGTCACGTCACCAGCGAAGCTTACACTCTAATTTCCCCACCATGGCCACACATACACATTAGTACACTAATAGGACACTGGTGCTTCCCCTGACATTTGATATTCATGTATGTATCTATATTTTATTTGTATAGCGCTATCGTACAGCAGACCAATTTATTTGAAGAACCAACAGGGGTCAATACCGTCCCATATCCAGAAATCCGTTATCCAGAAATTCTAGCTTTTAAAATGATCTACTTTTTGTGATTGACTGTAAATAAGCTGCATGATTCCATATTGGTGGCAGAACAATCCCATTGGGTATATTTAGTGTTTAAATAGTTTTTTTGGCAGGAATGGGGGTCGCTGACCCCATCTAAAAAACAAATTCTCTGTAAGGCTACAAATGTATTGTTATTGCTACTTTTTAGCCTTCATCTTTCTATTCAGTCCTCTCCTATTTATACATCAGTCACTTATTCAAATCAATGCGTGGTTGCTAAGGTAATTTGAACCCTAGCAACCAGACTGCTGAAATTGCAAACTGGAGAGCTGCTGAATAAAAAGCTAAAACAATATAAAGAATTAAAACAAAATGCAGATTTTCTCAGAATATCACTCTGTACATCATACTAAGAGTTGGTGAAGAAACCCTTTAAACTCTTTCTTACAATATATAAGTAAGTGTGTGAATAAACTCTCTCTATACGTAAGGGGAAGAATCTGGGACGTTGGCCGTTTCCCAAGTCTCTGTTTATACCGGACTGGCCCTTAATAAGGACATGTTTCAGAACCTTGGCTCCAGTGTGTTGCTGCAGAGAGAACCTTACTGAGAGCTGGATCAGAATTATTCTTATGTATATACTGTAGCACTTTCTTCACTGGGTCTGCTGGGCCCACCAGGGCTGCAGTTTCAAGGGCCCCCCTCTGGATCTCAAGGGCCCCCCTTTTGGCTTCCGCCTCCCCCACCCACCCTGCACCACATACCCATTGCAACTGTGGGTGAGTGGGGAGAGTCTGTGGCCCCCACAGAGAGTGGATCTGGATCACGGGAGCCCATGAAGTTTGGGGCTCACTGGATTTTTTCCTGGTGTCTCTCTGGCCCAGTCCAACCCTACAATTGTCAGTACTGATTGATAGGAAAAACTGTCATCATTTACCCAACCATGCAATTTAAAGGGGTGGTTCACCTTTAAGGTAACTTTTATTATGTTATACAATGACCAATTCTAAGCAACTTTTCAATTGGTTTTCATTATTTATTATTTATAGTTTTATAGTTATTTGTCTTTTTCTTCTGGTTCTTTGCAGCTTTCAAATGTCCGTCGCCGTCCCCTTGTAAAAAAACAAATGCTCTGTAAGGCTACAAATGTATTGTTATATTTTATTTATTGCTGATCCTTCTATTCAGACTCTCTCCTATTCATATTCTAGTCTCTTATTCAAATGAATGCAGGGTTGCTAGGGTAATTTGGGCCCTAGTTACCAGATTGCTTAAAATTCTAATTGAAGAGCTGCTGAATAAAAAGCTAAATAACTAAAAAAAAAACAAATAATAAAAAATTAAAACCAATTGTAAATTGTCTCAGAATATCCCTCTCTACATCATACTAAAAGTTATCTCAAAGGTGAACAACCCCTTTAAGGCAGAGGGGAAAAAGCTGGTGCGTTGGTAAATTGGGAGTGTAAAGGAAAACAACATCCCTGCAGTTTGCAAAAATGATGCAGAAAGGCACAAACACCATAAAATCGAGGGTACAAGGTATTTGGACTCTTCTAATGACTGGAATTGGCTATCTGAGATCTGAGCCAAACACCTCTAATTCACAATTCTGTGACTGTTACTTTTAGGCAACAATTTGAGGAAGGTCCTTTCCTGTTTCAGCAGAATAATAACCCCAAGCACCAGGTAAACTCCATACAGAATGTAACTCCCACCTTCACTCAACTGAACAGATATCTCCAATATACTTGAATTAAAAAATGTGTACCATTTTTATAAGAAACCTGACTGTATGCAGTGAAATTCTCCCTTCATATAGTGCTGTGGATAGGAATTGTCAGACAGTCCCTAACTTCTGGCAGGGAAACAGTCATACTTATGAACAGCAGGGGGAGCCCCTGCCTTACTTGCCAGCCATGCAGAACTCAAACAGCTTTGTTTTTTGATCATTTATGACGATCCCTAACCTTAGCCCAGATCACACTGAGCATGTGCACAGTCTTGGTCTTGCAAAGATGTATAACAAAGTTACAAGATGACAGCCCCCTGTGGCCAACTTTGAAAGCATAAATCATTTGTTTGATTAGGCTTGTGGTGCAGTAAGTTCATGTTTATGTTTAGTATACAAAATACACCATTTCTACCCTTATTCTGTTTTATACTTTCCTTGCCCTTTAATTATGACTCATGGATGGCATGATTTGAAAGGGTAATTAAAGCAGCCAATCACAGGAGGAAGAGGATGAGCTCTAACAATTGCTATGGAAGATCCACTGCAGGTTCTTCGTATGTCACTGAAAAAGAAATGAAGTTCCAGAACAACAAATGTGTTCAGTCAATCCCCAAATATATTGCATTAATTATAGGAACATGTAATAACAGGTGCAGAGTTTGCCCCAGGTCTAGTGCTAACCCATCGTGACCAACCAGAAGGCAGCATGTCCTGGTCTGTTGTTTGCAAATACAAATCTCTTGGAGGGCCACATCTGCACCAGTTGGACATTCCTGCCCAGAAAGTGATAGGAGAAGGTGGAATCCTTGGAGTCTGAGCCTATAAAATGGGGTTTGGGAGATAGGAAAGACCTTTTTGGCCTGACAAAACAACTAAGATGGACACACTGGGAACCTAGAAATATAAGGCTACCTCTGGAAACATAAGGCTAGAAATATAAGGCTACCTCTGGAAACATAAGGCTAGAAATATAAGGCTACCTCTGGAAACATAAGGCTAGAAATATAAGGCTACCTCTGGAAACATAAGGCTAGAAATATAAGGCTACCTCTGGAAACTCCTGTGGTGCAGCACTAGCTGGATACAGGGTAGAGAACATAAGCAGATGTGTCCTACCAAGTAGGCTTGTGGGGGAATAACCCCAGTGAAAGTGCCCCAACATGGACAACAGTGGAAGGGAACTAGACTTTCTCACTAACTTGGCCTCTCCAATATCCAGTCACTTATCCAGATGCCACAAAATATAAAACTCCATTTATATGATTTTTAATATAAAAGTGAGCTTCATGTTAGAATAATCTTATTGTAGAATTTGTGTTGCACAAGTTAGAGGGCAGGATAGGGGGACACCTCTATTCTGCCAACTGCCTCCTAATATTTGTAGGGAATAATGTACCCCCTATTGTAAACTATAAGGCAATTATAAGTCTCTGAGGATTTCCATGACCAGAAAAGCATGATGCCCAAGGGTGGTCATGGAACTCCAATGTGACTTTGTCAGTTTCCTCATATTTTACAAGAGAAGGCATTCTTTGTATCATATTTTTTATGAAAAACAAGTCGTGTGACACAAATTACATCACTGAGCATCAATTAAAATTGATGACATCACTTAGCATAAGGATATGATTCACCGGATATCCATGGTTCTTATTTATACACATATACATATATATATATATATAAGAAAGCAAAATAAACTGCACACTTAGGACTTTCTCAGAAAGTGAAAAGTTGCAAAATTTTTATTCAACGTTTCGGCCCCCACCTGGGTCTTCTTCAGGAATCTAATTCCTCGCTGGTGGACCCTGGTTCAGGATTGGCACCCGGGCCCCCACTCCCCCTATGTATTGCACATTGGGGTTCTCCTAGCCTTTTCAGTGGGCCCCAAGAGGGAGCGGACTCTGGTGCAATTGCACCCC
This sequence comes from Xenopus borealis, assembly GCA_024363595.1. Taxonomy (NCBI): domain Eukaryota; kingdom Metazoa; phylum Chordata; class Amphibia; order Anura; family Pipidae; genus Xenopus; species Xenopus borealis. The sequence continues at coordinate 6,873,993 of CM044439.1, forward strand.
CTGCACCCCTGGTAGTTACGCCACTGAGTGAAAAAATGGGTGCCCTTTCCACCAATTATTTGTACTGTGCTCCTTGTCCATGAATGCTAAATGAGTAGGCCCCAGACTTGGGCAATTCCCATAGGACATTTATATTTTCCACCATAATCATATATAACCTCAATAAAATGTGGAGTTTTCTCTATCTCTAATTGTGGTGAAACTGGGCCCTGGCTGTCAGGGTCTTTGGTGGGCTTAGGAGGTCCAGTTCAACAATGTCTTGTATATCAAAGCTATATAAATAAAGGATTATAAATAATTACCCTTGTTAGTACCCTACAGAAGATATAATTTAGACCCACCCATCTATATCATAAAAGAGCACCCTATCAGGTCTGAGCGTCCCGTGCTTCTCCCATGAGTCACCCTCTCCCAAAAGAGAAAGGCAAAGGGAGCCTTTGCCAGGGACAGTTGTAAAGGATTTGTGATATTATCGTTTAAGAGCTGGCAAGTGTGAATAGCAGCACCCTGACCAAAATAAATGATAAAATGTAGGGGTAGGAGTGCCAGCAATACGTTACACCACACAAGAAAATAAACACTGGAAATCTCTAAATGATACGTTAGCGAGAGCGGATTCCATTTGGCACCCTACGGCCTCATTACTTCATATGCGGCTTTACAACAACTGCTCGTTTCAACATAATGGCCTCTCTCTGGGTTTGGCCTCTCAGTGTGCTGCTTAGCCCTCCAAAAGAAGGAGATTTGGGATTAAATCATTTACACAATGTTCAATATTCATAAAAAGGACCTATTTTTCTTTGATGGGTGAAAGAGAGAACAGCTGTGGTGCCTTCTCCATCCCCTCGATCCTTGTCCTTGAGAGATGCTGAGAACAAGCCCAATCCCTGAGAAAGTAAATAACATTATAATTGTGCAAAATCCTGTGTTATTGTGTTGAATGTTGTTCGGTTTTTCCAGTCCCATAACATTATTCGGTCACATGAAATAAAAGGATGGAGAGAGCAAACAGGCTGAGGGAATGTTGCTGTACCAGGGTGTCAGCTGAGATATTCTGGTCAAGACCTTCACATATACTTGCACAGGTGGCCCTGAAATCTATAAGAACATCAGGAATAAAACAAGCTGTTACAGTACAGAAATCAAAAAGATAGAAACTCTGCAGCTTCAATACAACATGTGTAACAAACTGACAAATATAACATTTGACTGTTAAAGGGATCCTGCCATGGCAAATAGTGCTGTTCCAGAAGAATTCTGCACTGAAATCCATTTTTTTTATATTTCATTTTGAAATCTGACATGGGGCTAGACATTTTGTCAGTTTTCCCAGCTGCCCCAAGTCATGTGACTTGTGCTCTGATAAACTTCAGTCACTCTTTACTGCTGTACTGCAAGTTGGAGTGATAGCACCCCCTCCTTTCCCCCCCCCAGCAGCCTAACAACAGAACAGTGGGAAGGTAACCAGAGAACAGCTCCCTAACACAAGATAACAGCTGCCTGGTAGATCTAAGAACAACACTCAATAGTAAAACCCATGTCCCACTGCGTTCTATTCAGTTACATTGAGAAGGAAAAACAACAGCCTGCCAGAAAGCAGTTCCCTCCTAAAGTGCTGGCACAAGTCACATGACCAGGGGCAGCTGGGAAATCGACAACATTTCTAGCCCCATGTCAGATTTCAAAACTGAATAAAAAAAATCTGTTTGCTCTTTTGAGAAATGGATTTCAGTGCAGAAGTCTACTGGAGCATGACCCATGACAGTTTCCCTTTAAAATGTTAAATAAAAAGTAAAAAAAAAAAAAAATATATATATATATATATATATATATATATATATATATACATATATAAGAGCATTAATTACTCCAGGGGTCCCCAACCTTTTTTTCAAATGTAAACATGGTTGGGGAGCAATACAAGCATGAAAAATGATCCAAATGCCAAATAACAGCTATGATTGACTATTTGGTAGCCCCTATGTGAACTGGTAGCCAACAGGAGAGAATGTTTGGCAGTACAACTGGTTTTATACAACCAAAACTTGCCTCCAAGCCTGGAATTCAAAAATAAGCTCCTGCTTTGAGGCCACTGGGAGCAACATCCAAGGGGTTGGAGAGCAACATATTGTTCATGAGCCACTGGCTGGGATCTCTGAATTACTCTATAAAATATAAAATATATCCTTGTACCTATAAGGATATCTCAGATACTTTCTGATGAGGACATCTAAACTAACATTGAACCTTTTATTGATACGGAAGTCAACCACATCTACACCTTCACTTGCAGGCCGCTATCATATACACTGATCTGTTCATACGTAACAATATTTTTCTATTACTAATCAGTGGCTCAAATTATGTTCCCCTTCTAATCCAACCTGTAACTAAGTTTTGAGGATTAATGTGCACAATAACATCATACATTCTTCAAGTGAGTGAAGTTCCACTAGACATGGCATGGAGAACCCTCCATTTCCCTACATTTCTGGGGCTAAACATTTGCAAAACTGGCACCCATAGCAACCAATCAGATGCTTGGTTTCAAACAGGTGACCAGTAAATGTTTTTTGTGGATTGGTTGCCCTGGATGGTTAAACTAGGGGCACACTTTGTGAAGGTTTTTGTATGACCTAGTCCTCAAATGCAGTTCAACCTATTGGTGTAAGTTGCTGTGGGAACCCTTAAGCTACTACCACCTCCAAACCAGTATCTCCAGGGCAGTAGCTCCAGGGTTCCCACTATGGCCTGCGTTAATCTCTGCAGCTCAGCGGTGCCAAAAGAATTGTGCATACACATCTCTCTTACCCCTGAAATGGTGCCAACTGGACTTGCAGTCACAAAAATGTCAATTTCTGTGCATTGGCTGAAATTTGCTCAGTAGCATTTCCCCCCTTTGCAACTTCAATTACGCTGCAATGATGTGGAAAAATGCTACATTGTGTGTAATAAATATGGCATTTTAGCCAATGTACCTGATGTGGATGCAAGAATAATATTGTTCAATCTGTGTTGAAAGCCCCTCCATCAGCTGCCCGAAAAATTCAAGATGACCTTCAGACACAAGATAAAACTGTTGACCTTGCACCATTTGTCACCAACTCAATGAAAGGGAGCTCTAGGGAAGGAGACCCAAAAAGACCTCAGACATAAGAAACCCAACTGGAGTTTGCCACAACGTATCTTCTGGAAGATCCATCTCAGATCATGTCTTAGAGCAGGACAATGACACAAAGCATCAAGGAATGGATGGTGTTTCAAATAATGGAAACACACTGGACTGCTCTCAAGCAGCCAAAAATGAGTACAGATCTCAATCCCATTGAGTGGAGAGATCTGAAAACTACACTGGAATAAGACAACCTTGAAATCTGGAAGATCTGGAGCAGTTTGCCAAAGAAGAGTGGTCCATGCTGTCAGTAGAGAGACGAGAGAGCCCTTTCATGACTGTAGAAAGGGTTTTCAGTTCTAAAATATTGTCTAGGGTTTCAATAATTGTGGCAATATCATTTCTTTTTAGTTTTGAAAATTCTGAATGGAACATCAACGTTCTGCAACTATAGACCTAAGAAAACTTTTAGTGCCTTTTATAATATTAACAAGTATGTTAATAAAAATGTTATTTACATTTTCCATAATTTTTTTCCTTCAGAGACAATCCACAATAATTAGCCATGGGGGGTTTGCAGGATAGTGAGTGATTGTTGGGCTGATAGTTTTGGATCTCAGAATCAGATGATTTGCACTGGATTCATTTCTACCTGGCAGTTTGCTCCAGGGGCCGCAGAGAAGCTTATATAATATTCCATCATTTTGTTCTGTTTCACTGAAACTCGACAGTTCCAATGGGTTCCATTAACTCCCTGGAATTGCATGTCTAGTTTATACAAATTAGCTCACTCATCTGATATTTAAGAGCATTTGGCATCCAGCAATAACCGAGTGATGAACCGCCCATGTGAAAATTGCAAATTCATGTAAGAAGTGGCATTAAGCGTTGGCTGGATTTATTTTTCCATTTGGTTAATTGTTGCTCACGTTAGGTTTTCAGGGCAGAATCACCTGACCCACTAAATCCTTTGTGTAAATGGGGCTTTAGCGTTGGATTCAATTAGGCGAGATGTATCCAGCCACAGGGACAATAAACTCACGCAACAGTTCTTTCCTACAATATGAAACATTTGAAAATGTTCATGTAATCACCAGAATCATTTATATTAGTGTTGGGTGAGCTAGCACTCAACTCTAGGGTTGGCAAATTACTCCTCCAGTGGGTCATGGGCAGATGTTCAGACTAACTCTTGAATATTCAGTACTGAAGTGGCTTCAATATTATTATCAGCATTCACTTGGTAAAAGATGATGCGGCTGTTGAAACAGCCTATTAAGTCAGGGGTCCCCAAACTTTTTACCCATGAGACACATTTAACTATATAATAAGTTGGGGTGCAACACACGCATGAAAAAGGTCCTAGGGATGCTCAGTAAGGGCTGTAATTGGTTATTTGGTAGAGTCTTTGTGGACTAGCAGACTATAGGTAACATAGTTAGAAAAAAGACACACGTATATCAAGTTCAACCTTTTAACTTTTTTTTAACCTGCCTAGCTGCTAGTTGATAAAGATGAAGGCAAAAAAACTCAATCTGAAGCCTCTACAATTTGCCTCAGAGGGGGAAACATTCCTTCCTGACTCCAAAATGGCAATGGGACAAGTCCTAGGATCAACTTGTACTATGAGCTTCCATATCCCTGTATTCCCTCACTTGCTAAACACCATCCAACCCCTTCTTATACCTATCTAATGTATCAGCCTGTACCACTGATTCACTTCCCTCCCTGTAACACCCCTTTCCCTCCTTTCCTCTAATCTCATTGGCTCCCTCCTGTCTGCTGGGAGGAGCTACTGGTGAATAAAGCATCCAACCCCTTCTTATACCTATCTAATGTATCAGCCTGTACCACTGATTCAGGGAGATGATTCCACATCTTCACAGCTCTCACTGTACAAACCCTTTAGGTGGAACCTCTTGTCAGCTGGAAAGACCTACTGGTGAATAAAGCATTAGAGAGATTATTATTTGATCCCCTTATATATTTATACATAGTTATCATATCACCTCTGAAGCGCCTCTTCTCCAGCGTGAACATCCCCAATTTGGCCAGTCTTTCCTCATAGCTAAGATTTTTCATACCTTTTACCAGCTTAGTTGCCTTTCTCTGTCCCCTCTCTAATACAATAATGTCCTGTTTGAGTGATGGAGACCAAAACTGTACGGCATATTCTAGGTGCTGCTCTATAAAGTAGAAGAATTAAAAAAGATTATATTTGCCCTTGCTTGCTACAGCCAAGTTTATTATCTACAAGGACTCCAAGCTCCATCTCCATTATGGATTTGCCTAGTACAGTCCCATTAAATGTTTAAGTGGATATTACATCCCAGGTGCACGACTTTACATTTATCAACATCGACTCTGCTTAGCTGGGAGGTGAGTCTGTTTGATAGTTCACGTGGTTTTTATGGCTCCAAAACTGGCCTCCAAGCCAGAAACCTAAAACTAAAGGAAACCTGGAATTACCAGAAGGTCCTGACTAAGGGTCATTTCAGTGCCCCCTTGTTTCAGTATGTGCAGAAGTTGCAAATGAGCTGTAGCGCTAATCTGACTGGGCAGACCAAAAAGGGGTTAATGTCCAGCTAGTTGTTAGAGCATGGGTTACATGTGACTCAAAACACTTCAGGCCAGGGCATTCACTACATGGAAGATTTCTCAGGTACAGTAGTTTAACTACATCTCTCGTGCTACTTTGCAACACCAAATAGAAATAATGGGCGCCAGGAGATTATTGTGATAAACCAAATTAATAACTGCTTATTTATACGAGACAAATGAGCCCAGGGTTTACTTACAGAGGTACAAGGCATACGCAACACCACACAACATTACACAGCAGAAAACAATGACTCCCACCAGGCAAGGTAGTTGAGTTGCACATCCATTTTCTTCTGCAATATACCTCAGAGTGGTCTGACTCCCACCCAGTGGAGTGATCAGGGAGAACACCTTCTAATCCTGACACCCTATCCATTGTGGCCCCTTCACTCTAGGCAATTCAAAAGCCTTGGGAAGATACTCACTGCTACAATCCTTGATGGAGCTCCAGCTGCTCTTACTATCTGTCCTCTCTATCTAGTTCCATCAATGGATCCTACAGCACTTGTGTGTTCTATTGTTCTACTGTTCTCTTGCTCACTGGGATGATCTCTATTTATTTAGCTTTGAAACCAGTTGGAGTTGGAGGGGTATCATCCGAAGGCAAGAAACAGGAGGTAGCGTCATCAGATAAGGTCCCTCTAAATATCACTTGGGCAATACCATAACCCATAAGTGGCCATACATGGGCTAATTTGAGTCCTTGACTGCTTATCCAGTCCTCCTATGGGCCCACCCAACTGATATCTGTCTGAAAATCAGCCAGATGCTGATCTTGCAGCTTTGATATTGAGGACTTGCTTTTGACAGCTCCTATTCCCACCATTGTAATCTGTTCATTGGGCCCTAGGGCCAATGATTGGATTAAGTCCAATATCACCCACCTCAGGTGGACATATTGAGGGAAAGATCTTCTCAACAAGCAGAACTTGTACTTTATGGCCACCTTAAGAGCTTCTGTATATTTAGAAGGTACAACCTCTAAAGATTTGCTTTTTTGTGGCCTTTTCCCAAATACCTATTGTCAACATACTCTCCTTATTGAATATTTCCATTTCAGTGCACATTGGAACTAATGTTTTATTCTGTGCTTCCCCATCCGACCCCCAAGTGCATTCAGTGTTAGTCAAACAGCCCCTATAGAGACAATGGGGCTCATTTATCAACACTGGGCAAATTTGTCTGTGTTTAGTTACCTATAGCAACCAATCAGTGATTAGCTTTTTAAAGCCAGCTGCAGGTAGAACAATGAATGCAGCAATTTGATTGGTTGCCATGGGTTACTTCCCATGGGCAAATTTGCCCAGTGTTGATAAATGCCCCCGAATATCTTTAAACAACAATTAATGCTGTTTTGTGCTATTTTTCTAAGTGAGTGAATCATATTCTGGTTTCAATTCCTAGTTGTGTTGGAGTGCGTTGCGCAAGCTTTGCTTTCTTTACCTCTTGGCACGTCCCCACTATTATTTTCCAGTAAAGGCCACCAAACATATTATGGTTTGATTGCGCGGGAAATGTTTTTGTTTGCATCATGTAATTAGGAGAAAGCCACTTGCCAAAAGCTCCATGGAATCCGTATCTTCTGATTGATCAGATAGCAAAGGGCTAAGATTCCGACAAACACGGAATGTTTGGGCTGGAAAAGTACTCTGTGCACTCTGCGTGACTTTCTAAACTTGATTTTAAATTCAAATATATTTCAGCAATATTTTTGCAGTTTCAAGTTTTATTTTGGCCCAGTTACTGCTCATTTCAGTGGAACAGAAGGGATCCCTCGCACTTGTTGTTTGCTCACTGGAGATGCCAACTAAGTGGCAAAGGAGAATATGGTCACGAATATCTGGCTGGTGTCAAATACTCAACTCTCACCACAAACCAGAAAGAAAGTTTTTTTTTTGTTAGGACTTTTTTTTTCCAGTTTCTTTTATTCCAAAAGCAATAACTGTACTCAGTGCCCTCTTATAACTGAATATAGAGGAATAGCCTTCTGCTCACAATGGTTTGTGGGTAAAGGTAAAGGTAATAATGCCAGGTATATGCCCAATGCACTTATCACACAGCAAGTCAAACAGTTTTAAATCATTTCAAACAGCTGGCGACAATTGGAATTGGCTATTCAATGATATGCTAAGTTCATGTTAAGGTCAAACACCCCTTTATGCTGAATTTCCACTCTTTAAATTCCAAATCTGGGCACAGCAAAAACAAGTACATGGAGTGAGGACCAACTGCAACAATGGTCATGTTCTCCAGTTGGACCAACTGTAACAATGGTCATGTTCTCCAGTTGGACCAACTGTAACAATGGTCACGTTCTCCAGTAGGATCAACTTCAACAAGGGTCACGTTCTCCAGTAAGACCAACTGCAACAAGGGTCATATTGTCTGGCAGAACCAACTGCAACAAGGGTGACGTTGTCCAGTAGGACCAACTGCAACAAGGGACACATTCTCTAGTAGCACCAACAGCAAGAAGGGTTGCGTTCTCCAGTAGGACCAACTGCAACAAGGGTCAGGTTCTCCTGTAGCACCAACTGCAATAAGGGTCACATTCTCCAGTAGGACCAACTGCAACAAGGGTCATGTTCTCCAGTAGAAACAACTGCAACAAGGGTCATGTTCTCCAGTAGAACCAACTGCAACAAGGGTCCTGTTCTCCAGTAGGACCAATGGCAACAAGGGAAACATTGCTCCTGTAGGACCAACTGCAACAAGGGTCACGTTGTCAAGTAGGACCAACTGCAGCAAGGGTCTCATTTGTCCAGTAGGACCAACTTCAACAAGGGTCCAATTTGTCCAATAGAACCAACTGCAATAAGGGTCACGTTGTCCAGTAGGACCAACTGCAACAAGGGTCATGTTTTCCAGTAGAAACAACTGCAACAAGGGTCACGTTCTCCAGTAGAACCAACTGCAACAAGGGTCATGTTGTCCAATAGGACCAACTGCAACAAGGATCATGTTGTCCAATAGGACCAACTGCAACAAGGGTCACGTTGTCCAGTAGGACCAACTGCAACAAGGGTCATGTTGTCCAATAGGACCAACTGCAACAAGGGTCATGTTGTCCAATAGGACCAACTGCAACAAGGGTCACGTTGTCCAGTAGGACCAACTGCAACAAGGGTCATGTTGTCCAATAGGACCAACTGCAACAAGGGTCACATTGTCCAATAGGACCAACTGCAACAAGGGTCATGTTGTCCAATAGGACCAACTGCAACAAGGGTCACGTTGTCCAGTAGGACCAACTGCAACAAGCTGAATTTGCTCCGGGCATGATGCTGAACACTCTGTGGCTCTTTCAGACTTTCCTGTTTGATTAAGGGGAAGGCGAGGATGGTTTTGGCCTGGGGCCTATTGTGAATGTCTTCCAGACGGCAAATTGCTGGGGTGAGGAATTACTAATGTGTTCACTGCTCTGGAACCACCTCCACTCTATTTGTAAAGCATGAACTGCGCTTGACCCACAGCCCAGTGAAAACATTCTGACAGAAAGAATGTAATCCAAGCTTCAGCCATTCATTTTCTATTATTAAAAAGAATCCAAAACCCGCCAGAGTAAAGTAATCTCACACATATTTCCTGCACTCGGCTTTATTGTAAGATTAGAGATAGGGAGTTTTTTCCCTTAATGGCAGAATGTTGTAGCCCCCCCCCCCCCCCCCCCCCCCCCCGTGCTCTTGGAACCACAACATTCGGACCTGCGGAGTAACCCCTTCACTGCCAGGAGGGCATGGGATACAGGGACAGTGCAGGTTCAATATCTTGTGTTTTGGAAATGAAGAAAGATCTATCTGTTGGTATATCGACCTGCGTCAGTATATTAAAGGACAAGGAAAGTGTAAAATAGAATAAGAGTAGAAATACTGTATTTTGTATACTAAACATAAACATGAACTTACTGCACCACAAGCCTAATCAAACAAATGATTTATGCTTTCAAAGTTGGCCACAGGGGGCTGTCATCTTGTAACTTTGTTATACATCTTTGTCTGACACTGGCACTGCACATGCTCAGTATGGTCTGCTTGAGTTCTGCATGGCTGGTAAGTAAGGGCTCCCCCTGCTGTTCATAAGTGATTGTTTCCCTGCCAGAAGCACTAAATGAAGGGAGAATTTCACTGCATACAGTCAGGTTTCTTATAAAAACGGTACACATTTCAAAATTAAAGTATATTGGAGATAGATTTCTTTTTCATTAAAGAAAGTAAAAATTGGATTTTATTTCTTTGCCTTTCCTTGCCTTTTAAGTGAAATTACAATGTTCAAAAGAAAAGTGCTGGTGCAATAAATGAATTCAATTGTAGAGACTAATGTAAAGTGTGAAGTACTTAAGTTGTATATCCTGCACCTGGAGTAATTACACCACTGATCACTTAAAGAGCTGTGTACATCTATAGAACTTAAAGAGGTGGTTCACCTATAAGTGAACGTTTAGTATTCTAGAACGGCTAGTTCAAAGCAAGTGGCTTTCGTTTTTTTCTTTTTTTATAGTTTTTGAAGGATTCGCCATCACGTTGTCCACGTTGATCCCATCCTCGTCGCCATTTTGCTGATCATTCGGAGAAAACAGTTGCATTTGCATCCAGAACACTTACAGAGACAGAGCGTAAGTATTCAACTGTTGAAAAAGAAGTGGTGTTTATACAAATGGCCTGCAGGTGGCACTGTGCATACACAGGACTTTCTGTACAACTTGAAAGTGAAAGTAAGACTTACTGCTGTTATGTAATGGCTGCATGAACCTGCTAATAAAGCACTGTTCTACTCTCCTCATCCTCGGCTACCAAACACAACAACTTAATGTTAAATTAATTAGAGAATGGTAAAAAGAAGTTAATTCATTTCTCAGGTACAATATCCCTACTAGTGAATCAATTCACAGAATTAAAAAGAAAGATTGATATAAAGTGACCAGTGCCAATGTCCGTATAACTAATTCATACAAATATTCTAGAGTTTCCATTTAACAACGGATATCCATAAATTGATTGATTTGAATAAATTAATTAGAGTGTCTTAATTCATCCAGAGAAATCCTTGCCCAGTTGATAAAAGTGAGAAAATGAAGATAATAGAGGGTGGAGAAGTCCCATAAACTGTCTAATAGGTTTTTCTATCTTTGGGACCCCACAAGAGGGAGAAGTCAAGGTTAGTGACTGGCAAATCTATCCCGTTTCGCTTCGCTGGAAAATTGGCAAAAAATTTGCGAAACAATATGCTTCTCGTTTTTGACGTGTGTCATTATCGACGGGCGAATTTTCACGGGAATTCGTTGCAAATTCTCGCCTGGCGAATAAATTTGCCCATCACTAGTCAAGGTTTTTGGAGCTGTGGTCTCAATTTTTACCTTGGATATCTTAAAAGAGATCCTAGTCTGAAAAACTACAAACTCCAGAGCCCTTAATAGTGAAAACAGATTTGTGGAGAAAACGATGCAGAAACTGAGGCAAGAAATAAATAAATTCATCCAAAGTGAAAGTGTTATTAAAAAGGAAACCCCCCCTCCCCAGGGTTACTTCTAAAAATGGTTTCAACCGATGCTGTAAAAATCTGATGCCTTTTTTCTACAGCATTGGTTGAAACCATTTTTAGCAGTAACCCTGGCGGGGGTGGGTTTCCTTTTTAATAACACTTTCACTTTGGACGAATTCTTAACATTAGTCTGTACAATCAAACCCCCAAAAAACCCCAAGTTGTGGTGTCAGGTGCTGTACTGGAGGGCCGACGCCTGCCTCGGAGCCATAACTATATAACAAACAGAATTATCAGTGAAAAAAAGATAAAGGGTCTTGAAAGCCTGACATGTTGCCTTATTTTGTATGTTTTGGAGCTAAATTAATCTTTTTTAACAACTACAACTCTCACAGTGTGCTGCTGTTAATTCTTTTTGATGGGACCCATAAAGGCCAGGGCCCACAGGGATTTTTCCTGGTATCCCACCAGCCCAACCCTGCCCCCAGTTGGGGGGCATAAATGCAGGATCTGCTTCCTCTATAACTGCAAAAAATCCCACTTCCCAGCTGAAATATTACCTACCTGGCACAAGTGGGGACACGAGCCTACAAGTGAGGGAGGGCTGGGTAGGTGTCCCCTCCAAAGATGTTTTCCAGGTGGACCTTGTGCACTGTTATTATGTCACTGGGATCAAACCAATGCAATCACAGGGGAAAATACAAACTAAACCATGGTCAGCAATCCTAATCACTGTGCCCTGCACCAAGGTTTCCAGAGTGAATCCCTATTACAGACAAATCACAGATGGGCATAACACGAAATATTCATGAATAATTCAAATTCGGGTCCCAGTTATAATCAAATTGTTGTGTTAGTATCCGAACATAAGGAAGCTGAGTGAGCCACTTCTCAAGACCAGTAGTCCCATGCAGCCAAGTTGTCTCAGTTCAGCAGTTCTACCTCCATCATTAGGCCATAACCCTTCCTCCCTCCTCTGTCAGCCCTCCTGGATAACCCACTCTAACACTTAGGTTCCACTTTTAGGGTCAGGAATACGGAGAGCGTCAAAGTGAGGAGAACTGTGAGCACAAGGCTGAGGTTTGCAAGAGGGTAAAGGATGGATCATGGAGAAGGCCTGACCACAACACATTACAGTCACAGAGCAGAATGATGAGCTACACAAGGTCTACATGATGATGTTCCCTTAACTGAGACCTGACAAACTGAAAGGCATATGTAGGACAATGTATTTGTCCTGATATATTCATCTTACATGGCCTCAGGGCCACCATCAGCCACTTTATCTTCAGGCTATTATTTGAGACACCCCCCCGCAATGGGATTTTTTCCCCTGGGCCCACCCTCTCAACAGCATAATCCTATGTAATTATAAAGGAAGCTGGTGTCGAATCTGGTTATGCTACAAGAAAACTGCGTTGCTTAGCAATGTGCTTTTCCCCGAAGTGACCTTAAGCCGGGAAAATGGTCCCACCTGAAGCTCTTTCTATTATTTGCTTCTACGTGACAAAAAAGTCTTTTCTGCTTCCTTAAAGCAATATTTATATGGATCACCATATTGACCCCCCCCCCCCCGCCACTCTCTTTCCAGAGAAATAACAAATCAAGAGATAATCAGCATTTTGGGAATCTCTGGTGCATTCCATTCTAGAACATTTTATCAAAGGTATCCACTCTGACGAATTTATAGGTTCACAAGATTTAGTATTTCAGGAACAACCTGCATGCTAACCCCCAACAAGGGTCAAGAAAGTCATTCAACTTGAAGATTTACTCTTATAATTCTCCTTTCAATGCACTTCTTGTCTTGTTTCCCCATAAAAAGTAGAGTCCTGGCTATAGAATGACAATGCAACAAAAGACCATTAGGAAATAGAAATACTGCTCTATATAATTTATGCAAATTTGTCATATTTTAACTCATCTCATAAAGATGAATGTAAACCTTGTAGAACTTCATTTCACTCTGTCCAAGGTAAAGCCATTCACACCAATGCCCACCTTTACCCACTTTCATGGCCGGACTTGCTGACACACTTGAACTGTCAAATTGAATTTTCATGGTAGAACTTATGTGCCAGGAAAGGACACTGAAACCCATATTTTTGGTGAGCCTCACGGGCACATGGAGATTAGATGAGGCAGATGTGCTTTCGTTCCTTGTGAAGATGATGCCATAGAGCAGTTGTGGGGCTTGGCAATGTATCAGTTGATGTTACAAAGAAACATGCACCAAGAGACTAAAAATATCTGTATATACATTTACTGTAATTACTGGCAGGGTTAGAAGTTGAAATGCTCAGCAATTGTTGCATTACTGGAGTCCGGCGCTGACTTACAACAGCTGTATGAGGGAACTGATGACAGTTCAAACCATCTGCAGACCTTCAATTACTTCTCTGCCCTCCCTGCTCGGGACATTCTGACAGTTACAGGCCTCAGCTGCACTCAAGCAGAAGATTGCTGATGACTTTCTCTCCTCTATTTCTGCATTTGCTTTTGTGCCGCTATTACATTACCCTATTTAGACCCTAATGGTGCACCTGAGAACGGTAGAAATAGGCAAACTGTGACCTTGCAGATGGTTCTCACCTACTGATCCTACAGGAAATATTTACCTTTTACATGAAGCTTAAGTCATACTGACAACCACTCCTATCCTCAACCCTAAACTCAGTGATATCTTGAGGTTTACACCACACAGAGCTTTTTTTTTGTGCCATGTTTTAGCCATGGGAGAAGTGCCCAAATTCTTAATGAACGTTCCAGTAACTAGTGTTCTGAGGGCCCCGGTGCAAAGTTTGCAGTGTCGTTACCCCATTTACTGCTCCCCTTGCTAATTCATTTGGAATTCAAAAATAAGCACCTGTTTTGAGGCCAATGGGAGCAACATCCAAGGGGTTGATGAAGAACATGTTGTTCATGAGCCACTGCTTGTGGATCACTGCCCTAGAGGCAGCTTTAACAAAAGCAAGTTCTTCTCCAGAATGTTTATGGACAGTTGGAAGAAACATTTGGAGTACTCCTCCACCTCATCTTTAAACAGATCTACTGCATGAACTAAGTCAGGGGTCCCCAACACAAGCATGAAAATAATCCCTTGGGGTGTCAAAGAAGTGGTGTAATTGATTATTTGGTAGCCCCTATGTGGACTGACAGCCTACAGGAGACTCTACTTGGCACTATACTTAATTTCTATGCAATTAAAACTTGCTTCCAAGCCTGGAATTTAAAAATAAGCACCTGCTTTGAGGACATGGAGAGCAACATCCAAGGGGTTGGAGAGCAACATGTTACTCACGAGCTACTGGTTGGGGATCACTGAACTAATTGGTTTATTTGGCTTACTTTAGGATTTGGATGATGCTGTGCCATATTCAATGTGGAGAAAATCACTCAGATGGGTGCCAGGGGTTCTTATAGTTGATAACAGGTCTATTGAATAGTTTTGGGTTCAGCAGCAAAAACACACATACAAGAGCTCTGAGTTACAATACTAAATGTGGCCATACATGCAAAGATCCACTCAGCTGGAGAAGTCACCAAAAAAAGCAGATCTCTACCCAATATGGCATCTTTTCTTGGCCCCTGTGGCCGCCTTGGGAGATGTAAGAGGGGTATACACATTATGTTGTAATTAGAGATACATTTCCACTACATCTATCCATAACCTTCCCTTAAGATAGGGAAAACTTTGAAGAAGTCAAATATTCAGGTGGACGTTCAAAGGGATCATCTGGTCAGCTTTATTTATAAGTGTGTAGTTTTATCAGAATGAGATGGATGCAAGATGATCCCCTTAAACCCAGCACTTCTAAAATAAGGTCCTTTAACAAAGCACATTTAACCCTATAACGTAGCCCTGTCATTTATTTCCAGCTACTTACAGGGCGATAGAGGATCACACAGGAAAGGAAATAGATAAATTAAATGATCTCAGTAATGCCACCGCACTTTCAACTATTAATAAAGGGATTTTCTATTTAAAAGTAAAACCTGAAAGGGATACTGTCTCGGGAAAATATGTTTCTTTTCCCCCAAAACGTATCAGTTAGTTTGGCATGGGACAAGACATATTGTCAGTTTCCTGGTGCCCCAGGTCATGTTACTTGTGCTCTGATATACTTAGTCATTCTTTACAGTTCTACTCCGTTGGAGTGATATCATTCCCTCCCTTCCCTCCACAGCAGCCAATCAGCAGCCTTTCAACAGAACAATGGGTACCTAACCCCATAGCAGCTACTTAACACCTCTTCTGAAGGATTTGTTTACATTGCATTGCTCCCTAGTGGTAGATGTAAATAGCACCAAAGTAGGAAAACCCCTGTTTTTTCATGCTTGGGTTCTACCCTTCTTATGTCTACCACTAGCAATGCAAACAAAACCTAAGGCCATGGTATAATACAATGGGAAGGGGAGAAATAATAGCTGTCACTAATCAGCTCCATCCTGAAGTGCTGGCTGCTTCTCAAAACTCAGAATCAGATGCAATGCACTGAGATGGTGCCTCCACTAAAATATTACTGGCAAAAACATTATATTTGTTGGTTCAAGAATAAAATTTAAAATGGTAGAGTGAATTATTTGCAATGCAAGCAGTGTCATTTAGATTTAAAAAGAAAAAAAGAATCCCTCAAATGATCTGCCCCAAAGAGCCATTGGATGTATTTGTAGCCAGAAGAAAGTGCATCTGGAGGGTAAAATGCTGAAGCCGGCACTTTCCTGAGTACATCCAAGTCACTTGATCTGGGGGGGCTTTGTCTCTGGACTCATTCCCATACACCTCAGTAGAATGTGCGGAGGATCAGAATAACACATCTGTTTCTGTTGACTCGTTTGGCTGCTCACAGGGGCCAATGGACTGCGCTGCCAATTAGAGCCTGAGAAAGACACACATTTATTTTAACTGAGAAATATGAAACAATGCTTCACACTGAACACATGGCTCATTTTCATGGAGATATTTAGTTTGGTAACATTTCAACCTAAAAGGAGAGTTGCACATCTTTTAATCTGGAAAGCAATGATGTTGGTGGTAGAAGAGTAGGACAGAAGATTTAATGTATGGACGATACTATGCTTCTTAGCAGGCTGAAACTCCTCCAAAACTGCCTTCTGTGGCCCCCATTGATTTAAAGTTGAAACATGATGGAACTGGATCTTTTCCACCTGCTTATATGATTCAGAGGAGATGATGATGATGATGTCCTGGGACATTGATCTTAACCAGGACATTTGAGTATTTGATGCTGATGGAAGCCAACTGCTCTATATAGTCATCTTTGGCTTCAGCCTAAAAAGACAGTGCCTGTTAAACAACTCATATTTTCGGTTTAGAACTTTTGGACTAGATGATTTGTGGTCAAAATGACTTTGAGGGATGGACATATTTAGCAAGTGATTCTTGGGTGAGAAGGTTGCACTATTGCTTACTATGATGACATTTGACAACCAATTTTTTCAAGTTGTTTTTTAAGGCTTTCTGGACTTTTATCTTATGGGTGTTATTTTTAAGTATCCTTTGTTTTTGTTTTGTTTTTTGCAATTCATCTTGCATCCAAACATGTTCTTCACTTCCACATGGTGGCCAATGTGTCCATCTTACTTCTTCTGATCAATGGTGTGCAAGTGCCCCTCCTGATGGTGTGGAACCTTGTGGAGCTACCGTCACACCATGGACCTGGCTGTAACTTTCATGTTTTCACAGTTAGTTGAGTCACTAAGCACAGAAAGTAAATTGGGTCCAAACACTGTGCTATAGAAGGAATTCAACCCTGCTCTGTAAAAGCCAGATGGAGCTTGTACAAGATTTGCATCAATACACACATGCAGTCATGTTACACAACCAACAATTCTGCAACAGTGGAAGGAAAAAATAAATAAAAGGCCTTGGAGGCAGGCAAATGTATTGGAGGCACAATGGATTGCACAGGGTAGGGTCCTGCAGCGAGTCAGGTACCTGTGGGTTACCCGCAAAATCCCGCGGAAACCTGCGGGTTGAATGTAGGAGTTCCGGGTGCGGGTATAGAAGTGGGTAGGTGGTTCTGCGGGTATGAGGGTCTTCGCCATATCGATATTTATGCCTTTTTTTCTGAGCATTTCTACTACTGATGATGTCACTTCCGTTTTACAATGACAACACTTCCTGTTTTACTCCTTTTTTTCTGATCACGGCTACTTCCGATGATGTCACTTTCAGTTTACAATGACAGCACTTCCTGATTCTTGATGGTCAGCGTGTCGCGGGTCCGGGTTGTGTATTGCAGGTTGCGGGTACGCGCAGGACTCTAGCACAGGGCATGATTCTGCTTGGCATACAGCCTATACGTTACATATAAACTGCCCTCCTTCTCTGCTAGTTAAGAATGTTTATTTGGACAGTTCCTTAAGGTTCCATGTTCCACAGGGTAGTGCCAATTATGAAGAATGATTAGGGGTCTATAAAGAATTACTGGGGTGGGTGATGAAATCTATAAATGAAGGAGGGGTAAAACAGGACCAATGGGAGTAAAGTTGATTGGAGGAGCTTACAGAGGGATACTAAATCATATAAATCAAAATACAGAAAAGTGGGATGTTCATAAAAAGAAGAAAAACTACAGGTGCTCGGGTTGACTACAGGTACAATGGCAATCTGTGCCAGGGGTCTATTTTAAATCCAAGTCTAGTCTGGAACATGTGAAAGGAGACCTTTCAAAGTCACCCAAGTGACTCTGGAATTCACTCCTCAAATAAAGTCTACAGTACATAGGGGACTAGAATAAGGCTACAAATGTAATTAGAATTAAAACCTCAAGATCCAACCATTTCGCATCACCAGTCTCTTTTATTCCTGTCATTCATAGGCTCACCAAACCAGCCAGACCTCCATTGTGTCCTATATTCATATCATCATCAGTGGCTCTGACCTCATTCCTATTAGTTCTCACTAATAAGAACGGATATTTCATTTATGAAGAGCCATAGTTCCTCATTAAATCCTTCCGAATAGTTTCACATGAAATTACGCACTTTCTACCTTATTTGACCCTTGGTACTCAGTGTGCCTTTCCTAGGAACATTTTGGTACAAGCTGAATGTTTTTGCCTGGATTGAAGACTCAAGGTATGTAATTACAGGGGAGTACTCCTGGAACTCAGTTTCAAAGAAAATTGAAATTGAGAGTTGTTCTCTTCCCAAATAAAGACATACCAAACCATTTATTATTAATTGTATTATTATAAGCTGCTTGTTTATGTTTTTGAGGAGCAGAAGAACTTAGTATTCTCAGAAGTTGGAACTGTTGAGGGTGGCTTTTTTTATTAGAATGGTCAGTAATGACATGTATATGTTTGTATGTTGAGATTTTTGAAGGGAGACACAATCAAATGGAATGGTGGGCATCCCATTTAATGGATCTCTTCAGTCACATCACATGTTGTAACTCGAAGGTACCTTACCTTTTTTTCCTTCTTTTTCCTTGACAATATTTTTGGTGAAAATGAAAAAAAAAAAAAACGACTTTATTGGCACTTGGTTACTAAAATATGTACAGTATTGTAGTGATCACTGCAGTATATAAAAGTACTTGCACTCATCTATACTTTTGTGTGAGGCATGTCGTTGCACCTGTCTTGACCAGGTGATATGGTTTCATGTAAAAATCTCACACCAAACCTACGTGCATGATGCTCCACCAATCCAGTGGTGAATGTTTTCTAGCATTTTAACATAATGAAATTGACTCTACTGCGCCATCTGCTGGTCACTTCTGTCAACTGGCCTGACAGTCGGGAGAAAATTTCAGAAGAAGAAGAGGAAAGTCTTGCTCTGCTTAGACAAGATAGAGAAACATCAGACTTTCCTCTTCTGAAATGTTTCCCTAGCTGTCAGTCAGAAGAACTGAGTACTTGAGCATCAGTTTTGTGTATGTGGGGAAAGCTTTGGACTAGTAAGACTGCTATATTTGATTGCACTGTATTAATGAGTACTACGCCCCCTGCTGGAAATGGGCCATGCACTGGAGAGCTACATACATGTTCAGCCAGCCAACATTTCCCAGAGCCAAATTGTTCCTATATTAGAGGCATTTATTGTATCATTAATGTTTAACCACTTGAAGAGCCAAATAAACTTCCATTTAAATAAATCAAGATGTTTTCACACAATAGCAGATTGTACTACATGTGATGAAGTGATGGGACGCCAGGAGAAGCCTGACACACAACACTTTCCCCCAGTTCCCCCGGCTCATTGTTACACACGGAGCATGGAACATTGAAATCATCAGGTGCCAGGATCTCGTTACTAATTGACTCGCTCTTGAATTTCACTTATGTAAATGGAGAAAGAAAAAAAAGAAAAGAAAAACAGAGAAAGCTTTTCTCCTCCCATTCAGAGTTTCAGAATGAGCAGAGCAAATGGAATTAAAATAGCTGGGTCTGGCCGAGGCAGGATGGGGCGCTCCAGTGGGACCGTAATTGGTGGATGGGGATCATTAGGATCATCAGGGAATTTAGATTCATGATGCTGATGACACAGAGGGGACAGCTGGGAGGATTGTGTGGGCAGAAGTCTTCACATGGGTTGGTGAGGACTCCATTGAGTTAATGGATATAATTTACACTTTATAACCCCTTAAAGGCCCCCAACTGTTTTATGTTGTGGTTTCCATTCAAATTTATCTAATGGATATAAGAAGTTCAATATTGTTTCATCTATAGCTTTCTGTTGAGTCTGGCTGGCTGCACACGCTTGTCCTTATTGCCTTCCAAGTGCCTTCTATTATAAGCTACTCGCTTCTAAGAAGTCATATAAGGAACATGACCAAGTAGACCAAGCATGGCTGCCATTGAGGGGGGGAAGTAAAGAGTCCTTTTAGGGACCCAGCCTTCTGTGAAAGGGACGGGGCTTTCTGCTAAAGGGTTAGGGTTTGGTCAGATGAGGAACTTGAGTTGGAAAAGGAGCAGCATTACTAGGCAGGCAAATAGAATCATCATTCGCTGTGGTAACTCTGGGGCCAGGGACATGTGCTGATGGATTTGGTGCATTGATAGGGCTGTAGGCATCTGCAATGGTCCAGCAATTGTTTAACTAAAACCTGTGACTTGAAGGAACATCTGTTCTACTGCAATGCCCTTGGCCTGTTTTAGTGCCAATGTATCCAGGCTTCACGCTCTAATGGAGTAAGATAGTGAAGTACCTGAATATGACACCCTTTGGGACCCTGGACTTTCTGAAGAGATCAATATTGGGTAACCAGAGAGGGCCAGGCAAGGGTCATGGCTGGTGCCAGACGTCCAAAAACAGTATAAGGGTTGAGCCATGGTCAATAGCAAGGCAGTCAACACAGCAAAGCATGGCTAACAATGTAATGGTGGACTCTTAAAGAGTCAGAAGAAGGCAAATAATAAAGAAATATAGAAAATAAATAATGAAGACCAATTGAAAAGTTGCTTAAAACTGGCCATTCTATAACATACTAAAAGTTAAATTAAAAGTGAACTACCCCTTTAATAATAATCCCCACCACATCAATTTGAACTTTAACACAAATAATATAATTTATGTGGTCTAATGATTAATAAATAGCCCCCCAGAGAGGCGTCTTGTGTTTTCAGCTTGGGAAAGTTGGGGGTTTTTTTTTTTTTTTTTGGTAGCAGATTTTCCAAAAACACAGAGAAACTTGAACCCATTAATAAAGCAAATATTGTAAGAACATACGGTGTATAACTTTATTATTTTATCCTGGTTTTGCATGGAATGCAGTGGGCTTTCAGTGCACTTTGTTTTACTTCTCATGTGCAGGGCTGTGGAATGTTCATTAATATGGATGGACTGAGTGAAACACAGATTCCGAAAACAGGAGAGAATGTCAGCTTTCTGTTCAACCCAGCGGATTAATGTATATATAACCTTCCAATAGGGTATGGGGTCCACAGATGCTGGTTAACCCACCTCAAACCAGGGTGATAAAGATGAGCACAGGCCAGAGAGGACCTTTCCCCATAGAACTGTCTTCTGCTAAGAAAAGTGTTGGTCTTCAAACTATGGTTGTTGGTGAGTTCTAACTCCCAGTGATAGCCAAGAGCTGGACTGAGTCGATTATCAGCAAACTAAGGGGCAAATGTGGTTGAAGGTTTGCGTAGCAATATCAGCCTGCACAAGGAGATTCACGATTTATTAAAGCCCTGGAAATTCAAAAATAGTCTCCATTAGCCAATAACTGGAAGCACCAATACACAAATGTATAAAAGGAATCAATATACTCACTGTTCACCCCTTAGAATGGGATTTACTGTTTTCTGTAGGTGGGTAGGTCAAACTACACACACTGCCCAGGTGACCCCAAACACTCATAGATGCCAAGTAGGCTCTTATTTCCAGGCACAGCCCATGGATTTGAATCCCTGTACTTGGAAATGTCCCTAAAGGTTGTTCCCAAATTTTGGCATCTAGGGAACTATACTGCCAGTCTTTGGTGGCAAATAGGCCACAATAAATGTTCATTGCTTCCCTTACTGTACACTAGCCTATTCATGCTTAGGCAGACCTGGGAATTTTTGGGAGACCTTCCATTAAATAAGAAGTCAGGAAACCGAAGCAACCAATCAGATCTTTGCTTTTGTTTTCTAATCTGTAGGTGACTGTTTAAATCTATTTGCTGATTGGTTGCCATGAGCAACATCTCCAGAAATCTGTGAAGATATTTATCTCCAATGTTAGCAAACATGCCCCAGATTACATTAAAAGGGCACATGCTTTTGATAGCAAGGATATACTTTATGCTGTGACCCAAGCAATGACATATTCTCCATATTATAAATAGTGCTGCTGTTGAGAAGATATCTGGCTACCCAACATAATGTAAGGAACCTCACCTATGGCAGCAGAGCATGGACCCCCTCATTCCCCATCCTTCTGCTCCAAAGCTGATCAGAGGGGGTGGGTGATATATAGAGGGTCCCTGTGCTCTCCTACAGTAAAAAAAAAAAGAGAAGCCTCTCCTGTTCCATTTACCTGTGCTTCTTGAGTGGAGCAGGTGACTTGTTCTACAGCTTTTTATCAGTGTGTTCATTTACAGCAATTCGCCGCGAATTCGCCCCTGGCGAATAAATTCGCCCATCACTAGTCCCTTCTGATTAAAATCAGCCCCACTGCATTATGCTACTGCTAATTGTCCTTTCAGCAGGATATTTAACCCAAACACAAGGCCAAAGTAACTAATACTGAATTGGCTCATGAATAGAAAGGTGAATGTGGCATCTTAATGGGTCTCTTAGAGTCAACCAGAGAACCTGACACCCTGGCTTCAGTCCCACTATAACTAGATACATAGAGCCGAATAGCACAGTTTCTTGTATAGACCTACATGGAAATGTTGGAGATGGGTTTATGTAATTGCCCTAGGCATATGATCCTCTGGCAGCCTGGTAGGTCAGTCAGATCCTCAGTGAATATCCTACATTGGTCTAGTCAAAGCTCCAATGTTAGACTGGGTCCCACTAGGGCATAGGATTCTCTGATAGCCAGTAGGCCAATCAGGTCCTGAGTGAATGTCCTACACTAGTCTAGTCAAAGCTCCAATCTCAGACTGGGGCTGACTAGGGCCAATGATCCTCTGATAGGCCAGTCAGATCCTGAGTGTATACCCTAGACTGGTCTAGTCAAAGCTCCAATGTCAGACTAGGGCCCACTAGGGCCTAGGATCCTCTGGCAGCTGGTAGGTCAGTCAGGTCTTGAGTGAATGCCCTACATTGGCTTGACAGTCAAAGCTCTGATCTCAGACCACTCAGATTCTGAGTAAATGTCCTATACTGGTCTAGTCTTCAATCTCACCCTGGGGCCCAATAAGGCCTAAGATTCTTGATACTTTGGTAGACCAGTCTGACCCTGGGTGAAAGTCCTATACTGGAAATAATTATAGCCACTTTAGAGCACATGGCACTATATTAGCAATGAGGTGTATAGGCATCATCCAACTATGACTATAAATCACTCCTAGCCAGTGAGCCAAGCTGGTAGTTATGCCATAAGACTGAAATATGTCATTGGTGCAATTGGTGGCTCTGCAAACCGTATATTTAGCTTTATTATTCTTGTAAAATATATCTAATAGTTTGGTTACAGTTACTTATTTGCCTGAGACTTAGAAAAATAAGTAAAATAAACAAGACAATGATTACTTAGATATGTGGAATATGTTGGTGCTATTACAAGCGTTCCCCCCTCCCCCCCCACACACTTTTTGCATCTAACAGCTGAATATTAAAATAAATCCTAAAGCGTGCAGCTGCAAGCCCAGAATGAATTCTCTCTTCCAAAACACACTGGGCCAAAAAGGCTCTCATTTAATCTTAAAGACTGTCAAATATGTCTGTTAAGCACAGGGCATTTCAGCGGATTTATGTAGCAAAAATAACAGAAAAGGTCCTTGTCCTCACCCACCCATATTTGTCTTGTGTGCACAGCTTTACCCAAAGACTGACTGTAATTTAGGTCTGATAAAGGGAATCACATTAAATGAAGAAATCAAAAGACTTTAATAATCCTCAGCTTCAGCCATGGATAAAAAGTGCCATTTAGAGCATTGCTTTACAGACTAACTGAGGCAAAACTTGGGTCAGGGTGGAGGGAGCACATGAATTGAATAGGCTGGGGGTAATGGTAAAAAATGCCCTGGGTTTTTGAATAGCTTCAGTAGTGAGAAGCCCACAGCTTCACCATTGGACTCCCAACTGTGAGAAGGATCACAACATTTCATCATGCAACACTTCGATCTTTTGCCAGACTAATTTAATTGCCTTTTATGAGAAGGTGAGCAGGAACCTGGACTGTGGGATGGCAGTGGAGGTGATATACTTAGACTTTGCTAAAGCGTTTGATACCATATTTCATTGATCCCCAACCAGTAGCTCGTGAACAACATGTTGCTCTCCAACCCCTTGGATGTTGCTCTCCGTGGCCTCAAGGCAGGAGCTTTTTTTTTTAATTCCAGGTTTGGAGGCAAGGTTTGGTTGTATAAAACCCAGTTGTCTTGCCAAATAGAAGCTCCTATAGGCTGCCAGTCCACATAGAGGCTACCAAATGGACAATCACAACACTTATTTGGCACCCCAAGAACATTTTTCCTGCTAGTGTTGCTCCCCAACTCCTTTTATTTCTGAATGTTGCTCACAGGTTCAAAAGGTTGGGGATCCCTGCCATATTTGATACAGGTTAATGTTTAAATTAAGGAATGTTGGCCTGGAACATAGTATTTGTACTTGGAAAGAGAACTGGCTGAAGTATAGATTACTAAGAGTAGTGGTAAACAGAACATTTTCTAATTGGACCAGTGTTGTTAGAGGAGTGTGTGTGACAAAACTTTTTTTTACCCAATCGCAAGGTGATATGCTCTAACCCTTTCATTTAACTGCAGAGCCTGCTCCAGCAGGAGCTTGGGTCTCTTTTTGTCAGTCTCTTTTCATCAGTAAGAATGCTGGGAAGTGTAGTACTACCATATCCGAAGAAGGCCACAGGTAGTACCTGCCTCATGTCTAATTTGATTTTACAGTAAAATTATTTATAAATACTTGTAGACATGCTTTATAAACCCAACGGGCCCTTCTGATGCTAGGGCCCAGGGTTAATGGCCTTTTTTAATAACCTGCCAGGGTATCACGTATGTTTTCTGGCACATGGGCAAGTATTTCAGAATACTAGAGTTTTAACAACTGCCCTATGAGTGGGTCGGAGCTAGTGTTCTTGTGGAAGTCCATTTGAAAGATCAGCTGTAATTGTCTCTTCTAGAGGAAACACTTTTCCAGTAGCAGCGCCTCTATAACATGCAAAAGCCAGTCCAATAAAAAGAATGGGGTTTTGTGCAATTTCCCTTTGGGAGACTGGAAATGTTAAAGTGATTTGATTAAATGCTCTTGGCTAGGTTGAGCATATACAGTATGGCAGCAATAGCATGGCCATACGTCAGCTTGGTTGCCACACAATGGTGCACCCCTCACCAACTATGTCAAGTGCTCCCATACACCTGTACTCGCCCATCAGGATTTTCCAGTCTGTCTGACTGATATTCGATTGAACCCTGTTTAGATATGAATGTGAAGCAAGGTTGGGTTGGACTGGTCCCCATTGTGCCTGCTGCCTGCCTGAAGTTTGCAGCACCCTGCAGTGGCAGCAAGTGGAGGTACATTAATTGATTAATCAGCAAGTCCAGTTGCTCTAGATTTACATCTACTAGATATACCATGACCTGGATGAATGAGCACCTTCATAGACATAGTGGGAGGCGGATGGGGAGTGACGAAGGTGTGGACCTCTACAGCTGGAGTGTTGGGTCCTGGGGGTGGGGTGTGGTTTGTCCCCTTGCATGGGCCAATGTGAGGTCAACGTGGTCATGTGTGTAACTAGTATCTGAAAAAGTGTCCCCCACACCGGCTGCTGTTCCCCATCCCCAACTGCATGAAGATGCTGTCCTCATCCTTGTGCATTGCCTTTGCTCAGGTTTTCTCAAAACTGATCACCAACCAATCAGTGGCACAACTGCTGGGGGGCTGGCAGGAGTTTGTATAAAGTATGTCTGCACCCTTGGGCCACATTGGACGGAAGGGCAATTTTTTCAGAATATGAGACTGGAGGAGCATCGTATGCAGCTAGTTACTCCATTGCAACAAACAGCTTGTAGACAATGTAGAAACTTAGGACCAGATCTCCAGTGTATGTGCTCCTTCTCCCCAGGAAGGGGGCAGCCTCTGGGAGATGGGGGGCTTGTGTGTTCAGAAGTGTTAGTTACGATTGTAAGAATTTTGACAACCCCACCACTCCTTTTTAATGCAAAGTGCTGGAAATTGCACCATTTACCTTCATTTGGAGCGTGAGGAACTGTGGTAAACTGTCTCTTCGCTCTTTGACGAATGTTCTACAATCTTTAGCTTTACATTACAAAGGTTCTCTTATTTACCACTTTTCTTCTTTAAATCATATTCCAAGCTTTTTTTTTTAACCTAGCCTGAGGGATAGCTGTGTTTTATCTGCACTACTCTATTGGAAGTGACAGAAGCTCTGCTCTCAGGATACAGTAGGCTTTGCACAGATTTGTGAGCTTTGAAATTTTAAGAGCTTTAAAAGGTGAGTCATAGAGATGTATTAGCCTGGCCACGGGCCAACAACAATCCTCTTGCCATCCAGACTGGCAGCACTCACCGTCTGCTTCACCCCTGCTCAGAACAAAATAACTTGGCATGCGAGTGCAGGGAGGTCAATACAGCTGGCATCATGGCACAGCTTCACTCACAGCATGGGCACTCACCCATCCAAATGCTCTTCCAGACATTTCTTTAGATCAAATAACTTCACATTTTTCATTTTTACCATCTTTTATAAATCTTCGGGGGTTATTTGGAGCTTTTGTGCTCTTGGACATCCCCATCCAGAAATGAGCTTCTCCTCTCGGCTTCTGGCTTTTATCTTGAGTTTCTCACATTAAACAAGGTGCATGGGTGCCAGAGTCCATCCATCTGTAGGTGTTCCAGCAGAATTCGCTGGCAAGTGTCAAGCGTTAAGAGACATATTTCATTTCTCTTACTTCATTCTTTATTAGGTGAATGCCAGTTGACTTTTGAGCCCACTCTTCATGGCGTTTAAAGAGAACAATTCTGCAGCACAGCTTACTTTTAGATACATTGGGATATTTTAATATTCTTCCACTATGCAAAATCAAGATGCAATGATATTCTTAGCCAAGAAGCAATTTTCAGTTAAAATTTCAAAAAAGTATTGCAATACAATTCCTTATCAAACTGCCAAGTGGCCTACCACTAACCACTACCTACCAGAGACCAAGTACAGTCTTGGACTAGCCCACTGGGAAAAACCAGGTGGGCCCAGCATTCATGGGCCCCACCGACCCAGCCCGGACCCAATAGCAGTAAATTAAGGAGGAGACCAGGAGGGAAGCAGCAACAGCACATGCAGGAGGAAGGGGAGCTAGGTTGGATGAGGGGTGCAGGAGAGGGGGCCCTTCAGGACATAGTCCCAGTTGGCCCCAGATGCCTTAAACTGACCCTGAGTCCCACAACCTTATAACCTTCGTAAGAGTGGGGTTGCTATACATATATAACCACAAAGTACTTCTCCACTCGAGACCTGACATCATGCTGACACTTGTAAATTGAGTGGTAACATTTGTGCCCAATCCAATCCATGTTGCATTCAAAGTGCACAGGGATTATAAAAAGTTGCACAAGAGAAAAATTTAAGGCACTCCAAAAATAAATTCAGGGAACACTGCATCATATTGCTACCCCTCCACTTTCCCTCAGGCTGACGGAAGAGCTTGAACAAAAAACTTGAGACCAAGTGGAATAAAGGAGAGTAAGGCCAATCAAAAACGTAGGCAGAGAAGACTGGTATGCTCAGCACAACATTGGGTTTGGTGTTAAAAAAACTGAATTTGGTTGGAATTTCTGTAGAAATCTGTTAAACTATATCTGTTTATCCACTGAGGGAAAAGAAAACATTGTGGGCACTAACCCTTACTCTTTTCTCTCTGTATCTATTAAAATCACTTACAATGTTTAGCACTACTTCTACCGTAGGGATTGTGTGGTCATACACACAACACCTAATATATGATGATTATTATATCATCTTCTTTATACCAACAGCAGATGGTCAAAATGGTCCTGCACACTCACGTGCCTAGAGGTGTCCTTCATGATGGAATACCTAGTCCTACCAGTCTTCTGTCAGTCAAATGAAAACAGAGAAGATAAAGTTAAGGTAACAGTTGCAGGCAGCTCCTTTCAGGGTTGGACTGGGCTGGCGATACAATGGGAATAAACTGGGTGAGCCTGAGCTTTAACGGCCAAGACCTGCCCCTCATGGGTGCTGTGGACACTCCCCTGTGTGTTCACAGTTGACCAATAAGGAGGAGGAAGGCAGTATAAGGTATGAAGGAGGTGGACACTGTGAGGGGGCCCTTGAGTTTGCAAGGGGCCCTTCAGACTGCAGACCCAGTGGGCCCCAGACACAACAGTCCAACCTACAAAGGCATGGGACACTTCCCCTGATTGCCCATGCGTAGAAATGCCTTATATTCCATCAGTGTGGGTTTTAGAATAACTCAGGTGGCTTTTTAATCTAAAGTAGTACTTCCCAACTATGGGGTTCGCCCACCTGTGTAAAGGTCAGTTAGAAAAGCTTTGGGAAGAATTGCTCTTCTAGACAGTCCTGAAAGTCCAGTTTGAAGGTCAAGCAAAGTGAAATTTGGGGTGAAAACCTAGCTTCAGAACTGTGCCTAAATTCCTGATAAACCAACATTGTCCTATATCTGTAACTTTCTTCTGAAGTGCCATGACTCTTTCGGACAATCAAGAAGGGCTAACTGAAAAAGTCTTTCCCTGAATGATCTTCTCACCAATATAGTGGCTTGATGTCATTATAGGGTGATGCCTTTTCAGGTCTCCTTCTTGGTCATCCTATCTCTGAGCAGTCCCCATGTGACTTCACGAATCCTTCCATAACTTGGACATCCCAATGATTAAGTGTTTGTAACACAAAACGCGTAAGGCGGAGGACACAAATCTTTTCTACTTGAATATTACTATCTGGACGATTGCCTTTATTCGAGTGCCTGCCACCAGATTTGTTCAAGGTTGAACGGAATGAAATGCTCTCTAAGCGATGCCAAATCGTGATGTTGGTTTTGCAAAATGGGCCACAGAGAGGATCAATGATGCCATTGTCAGTGCAGCAAATATAGTGGTAAGTATTTATACCCCCTTAAGCTCTGATAGAATAAAATATTGATGTAGTTAAATCTTGGCTTTGCATTCGTTTTATTTCCAGAACTATTCCCGTACAAAGTCAGGTGAGCTGGGCAAACGACTCTGCAACCTGAAAGAAACGGTTGTTCCTCGGTACATACTTTTCCTTTAACTCTATTTCTGTCAGCTCGGAAATACTTTGAAGATGAAAACACGAATCCTACCTCAGAATGCCGGGAATTTCCTGCTTTTCTTCGTTGAATTCCACTGGCCACTTTACAGAGTCTCTGCTGCATCAATTGCACAGGGGGGGGGGGGGGGCTGGGGGTGAAAATAAAAGGAATATTTTACTTTCTGGAGCAAATATTCCTTTAAACTGGATTCTGTGTCTGAACATTAAAAGGGTCACTGGTGAAAAAATAATCAAGTAGACTCCAGCAAGATGGATGGGTGGAAGTAGAGACTAAAATATGAGCAGACGGGATTGAGGAGTAGTTGGTGGTGGGTGGCACAATGGGTGGCTGCCTGGGTGGATGGGAAAGAGGAAATTAGCAAATGTTTCTTCATCTGTCTGTTAAAAAGTAGGGGTCACTTACAAACACATATACAAGTGTGGGTGCTCTGGAATGGGTGTAATAGACGGCGCATATTGATGCACATGGACATGGTTTCCAATCTCCCCCATCCTGGGTCTTCTGATGAACAGGCACAACTGCACCAAACTGGGGAATCCCGGAGCCTGGACTTTGCTATAGCTCCAGGCTTCCCATGGCAGGTTGTAGCAATGGGGGGCACAAGACCTGTCATACATTGTGGCCTAGGTTTTATGGGTCATTAAAGGGATCCTGTCATGGGGAAAAAAAAAAATTCTAAATGCATCAGTTAATAGTGCTGTTCCAGAAGAATTCTGCACTGAAATCCATTTATCAAAAGAGCAAAAAGATTTTTTTATATTTCATTTTGAAATCTGACATGTGGCTAGACATATTGTCAATTTCCCAGCTGCCCCAAGTCATGTGACTTGTGCTCTAATAAACTTCAATCACTCTTTACTGCTGTACTGCAAGTTACAGTGATATCAGCCCCTCGCTTTCCCCCACCCAGCAGCCTAACAACAGAACAATGGGAAGGTAACCAGATAACAGCTCCCTAACACAAGATAACAGCTGCCTGGTAGATCTAAGAACAACACTCAATAGTAAAAACCCAGGTCCCACTGCGTACTATTCAGTTACATTGAGAAGGAAAAACAACAGCCTGCCAGAAAGCAGGTCCCTCCTAAAGTGCTGGCACAAGTCACATGACCAGGGGCAGCTGGGAAATTGACAAAATGTCTAGCCCCATGTCAGACTTCAAAACTGAATATAAAAAAATCTGTTTGCTCTTTTGAGAAATGGATTTCAGTGCAGAATTCTACTGGAGCAGCGCTTTTAACTGGTGCGTTTTTAAAAAAAATGTTTTTTTGCATTGCTTCCAGTCTTTTGTCACTAAAACTCCTGAATCCTAAAGTATGCTTTCAAAAACTTGAATGTACGATATATATTAAGAGCAAAACATTTGAATGTAAAATTTCAGCTGTCAAGTTCATGTTCATGTCAATGGGAAAAATTAAATGCAAAAAAATCGGAATTTGATTTTTTTTTAATAAACAAGCAAACATTTACATTTTTTTAAAGAGTTTATTCAAAGCAGAAAAAAAATCTCTAAGCTCCAGCGAGTGCAACTATATGTTGTAAGGGTAACTTGTTTTGAGGCAAGTACCTTTTAATGAATGGAATTTGTCTCATAACTGACTCCAGGGAAAATTGTGTGGCTTTAATTGCACTAATGGTCACTAACTAATGTATATTTATTGCAGAGCAGACTATCACAGTTGTCTGAACCCAACCTATTAAAGCAATGCTAGGGACTATACAGGAGTGCTTGTTGGACTTTATCAGTTCAAGTGCCCCTTGGAGGTCCAAACCATTGTTCCAGTCCTCCTAAAATTCATAACAAAGTTGTAGACATGGGAAACTATTGATTTATCAGTAATTCAGCAATTCTTCCAAGAATATCTAGGGCAGTAAATACATATTCACTCCAAATCGTACAATAGTGGATCTTCAAGCTGGGCTTCCAGGTGTATCTACAGGGTCAGACACCTTAATTAATCTTCCCTTTGCCACTGCTCCAGGTCCCCACTGGAGAGCCAGCCTTACAGTTTGGGAACTGCCACCATAAGTCTCAAAACATCAAACAGGTGCCACAAGTGACTAGTGCAGATACACTCACCATGTAGAATCAGTGGCCCAGGAGCTCCTGTTCCAGACCCTTAGCTTAGGGAGTGGAAAACCATTATGTGTGTGAACAAGCAGACATGGGCCTCCTGAAACTTATGGGGATTCACAGGGCCACATTTATAAGTGAAATTAAAAAAAATGAACATTTGCAGAGGCCCTATGCATTTGTGCTCAATAAAAAGAGAGAACAAAATGTCTAGGACCTCTGGAGATGTCCATATTTTATTTTTTTCAGTAAAAGTTGTTTTTACTCAATATCTGTAGCCCTGTGAGTGCAGGGAAGTCCACACCTGTTTGTTGAACCACAGCCATTAAAGGGCAAGGAAAGGCAAATAAATAAAATCGCATTTTTACTTTCTTTAATGAAAAATAAATCTATCTCCAATATACTTTAATTAAAAAATTTGTACCGTTTTTATAAGAAACCTGACTGTATGCAGTGAAATTCTCCCTTCATTTACTGCTGTGGATAGGAATTGTGATACAGTCCCTAACTTCTGGCAGGGAAATAATCATATTTATCAACAGCAGGGGGAGCCCCTGCCTTACTTACCAGCCATGCAGAACTCAAACAGCTTTGTTTTTTGATCATTTATGACGATCCCTAAGAAGCCCAGACCACACTGAGCATGTGCATAGTCTTGGTCTTGCAAAGATGTATAACAAAGTTACAAGATGACAGCCCCCTGTGGCCAACTTTGAAAGCATAAATCATTTGTTTGATTAGGCTTGTGGTGCAGTAAGTTCATGTTTATGTTTAGTATACAAAATACACCATTTCTACCCTTATTCTATTTTACACTTTCCTTGCCCTTTAAGGCCTATGCCCTTGTATTCCTATGTCTTATTCCTATGTCTCTACCCCTTTGCCCCTGATGAAACACACCTGAAATGTCATGAATAAAATGAAGCTCTCTGAAGTATAAAGGATTATTAATAAAGTTGATGAGAACTTTGCTCCTACTGACATGGAAGCCCATCTGGGTGGATTAATCGGATTTTATGGAATCCTTGTACATTCATTACAATTATCCGTCTCGATTGAGCGTTAGCAGCAGCTACAACTAACCAGCCAAAAAAGAAATATCCAACACATGAAGCTCGGATAAACCATGTCTAATATTTATTTTAACTCCATTTAGCGCATATCTCTCTCCAAATCATGTTAAAATGAGACAATCGCCTCCACAGAGCCATAAAAATAGAATGTTTCTGGGAGCCAGGGTATAAAATATAGCTTAGTAGTTCCTCGCAGATTGTAAAAGTGAGTTCCAGTAATAAAAAAGTGCCCCAATAATGAATCGTCTGCAGTTCAGCCGTGATGTTGGCTCATTGTCATCTGGGACCTTCTCTTTATTAATCATTCTGGAGGATTCAGGTAATTAAATCGTAATAATAAAGAAAGAAAAAAAGAATTTCTTTGCCCGATTAATGTTTTACTCCTTTGTTTCCGTGCCAAATCGGAGTATCAAATATATTTTCCTCTTTTCAGACGATACAGACTTTATTAAAGGGATGCGGAGGCTGCCAACTCAATGGCAACTCTACAAAACCTGGTTTGTGTTTAGTTTTCATTTAGTGGATCGATGGCTCTGCGTGCAGTTCAGCAATACACATTATTATTATTATTATTATTGCAATCACAGCATATTGCCGTAGGGTGTATAGAGATAGATGCATCCCTGGACAAATATCTAATTTCCTGAGTTATTGTATGGGATCTCCTTCTCCAAAATGCTCGAGTCCTTATAAAAATACTACCTGGTTATTGAGCTTTAATCTTGTTGTTCTAAGTTTATGTTCATTCTCATACCCCACATTCTCTAATATTCAACGTACATTCTCAGTTAATAACAGACTATATGGACAGACCATTATCCTATAATCCCATTGGATTGCAGTTGGCTTCTCTGTACTACAAAATAGCTTCTCCATATATTTTGGGCAGACATGAGGCAATGGCCTATACAATTCAACAACATTGGTGACCATAACGTAGGCCTAATGCCATAGACCAGCCACCAGGCATCGAAGACAAGGAACATGGAAGCTCAGACTCAATTATGGCCTCAAGTTCATAACTTGCACCTTTTCCTGCAATAAGTTATATTTAAAACTAACCCCCCTGTATAACTGAGCTACTGCATTCCAGCCCCAGGGTCCCCCAGAGCCCTGTGTCAATAGGTGTAGAACACTTGCAAACTGGACAATTGTTCACTGTGTCAAGGTCATATCGAGGGCCTAGGGCGGCAGCTTTAAAGGGGAGGCTCTTAGGTGCCTGTATAAAAATGCTACTCTTTTAAGGGAACCCCCCAGCTTCACTGCCATATTTAGATAGCAAGGTCTGGTGATGGAGCTGAGGGTGAGGGGTGACCTAGTCATTGCATACACAGTTGGCAGACTGGGGGGGGGGGGTCTGAAGCTTAGGGTGGCAAAAGGAACAAAATACAGTAATGGTCAATGTAAGTGCATGAGTCCCAATGTGTTTATTTTGAGTTATCTTTACTTCACAGAAACACCATGAAACTACAAGCGAGATCAGGGGTATGTTTGCCTGTTCCAGCCACCCATTATCCTTAGTTTCTTTTGCCGTTTCATAAAAGCTCAATGGGGTGCAGGGCTTAAACTCTGCATTAGGGACATGCAAAATGCTGCTTGTTCCCCTTTGATACCACTTTTCTCTATATTTGCACCGCTTCCTCCTCGCTTTATGATACAGGTTAAACTTATACTCTTTTTGCGATAGGAATAAATACCTATATGGAGAGAGGCAGTGAATGAATGACTAGTAAATGGCTGTAGAAAGTGAGTTTGGTTGACATTGTTGTCTTTGGTTCTCAGAGGGCCCAGCAGAAAGAGAGTTAATGGAGGTATTTGGTTTAATAGACGAAGGTTGGATAATAGAGACACTTCCGAGAAAATAAAAGGAGGATGGGGGAATAATCTGAAGAGTAAGAGGATTTCCATATGTGTCTTCCTATCCAGGGAATGAGGATTTCTCTGTGTTGTGAAGGCAGACGTGGCCTTTATTAGATTCCATAATCTGCACAACATCAGGTGTGTGTCAGGAACGTGACCCCCAACCTCCTGATGGAAAGTCACCGGGAGCTTCAATGGGAATGTGGGGGCAATGGGAAATAACTGACATCCAGGGATACTGTAAAGTCACCCAAAGGCTTTATAAATTAGGGTAGAGAGTACGGTTTAAATGGATACAAAAGTAATTATTGAAGATGTTTTTTATGGCATACACCAAAATAATGTTATATTCATATATTAAAAGGGTAGTTCCTCTTTGAGTTAACTTTTAGTATGATGTACAGAGGGATATTCTGAGATAATTTGCAGTTGGTTTTCATTTTTTATTATTCGTCCAAATTACCCCTAGCAACCACGCATTGATTTGAATAGGAATTAAAACATACTAGTTAAATACTAGTACAAAAACAAAATATATAATCGAGAATAATACTATAATTCAAAAAACTATAAAAGGAAAATAATGAAGGCCAATGGAAAAGTTGCTTTGGATTAGCCATTCTATAACATATTAAAAGTTATCTTAATTGGCAAAACCATGTACTTCCAAGCAGTGGGGCATTTAATTGCTAATTTCATTGACCTCTCTCCTAGTGGTCATGTATTAAAATAAATTCACTTTGAAACTCGTCTTGGCCATAGAATTGTTCATTATCCCATCTCCAACGTTTCCAATTAAACCTTCATTTTCCTTCCATTTTTTTTTTTTTAAACGAGTTGTGACGCTGGCAAATATAAATGCAATTAGAGTGCAGCTCATGTGCCAAGCAGAAGCAGTTTCACAGCACTTTAAGGATTCTCCACTGAGCTCAGCGGGGCAGTAAGTGGCACAGAGGGCATCAATTATACCATTTCTCTGCCAGTCGCTCTGAAACTTCAAAGCTTTTATTTCCTATCACATGAAGTTCCAAACCCTCTGCTCCCTTCAACTCTTGCTCATTGGGACAAACTGAAAGGCCGTCTGATCACCAAATACTTTTTCCCTGGGTTTGAGCACAGGCAGGTTTTCGTTTTTTTGGAAGCAGCAATTTTTGGCAGGAGCATTAAGGATTACAGCACTTTCTGGGCTATTTTTTTTGTAAGTCGAAAGATGTAAAGCAGCTTTGTGCTCTGGCATTAAAATAGGATTCTATAGAAGAGCTGCTAATCAATTGTGTATGTAAAGTATTTGTCGACACAAGGCCACGGTCCCAGAGCTTATACAGAGGTCATGTCAGCACAAAGATACTTCCAATATCCTTATATATTACAATAGGGGGGTTATTATTTTTTATAATGCACAAGATTCAGTGAGTGACATGTTGCGCAGCTCTTATCATCCAAAAATAGTTTTCGAGAAGGAGGTGCCGTATTATAGAGCTGATTCAAAACCACCAGCAAGAGGAGGAAGGTACCAGTGTGAGCGACCATATTGGATCACATACATGCACATAATAAATGAGTGCCCCAGCTTGCTCTTTATACTCATCTGTGTGATATAAGATTGACGGGGGATGTCACAACATCTATGCCACATACAGGAGACAGTGGGAGACTCATTTGGTTCAGACATTTCACCCAATATGGCTCTCCCCATGCAGATGGTGTAGTTCTCATGGGATCTATAAGTTGCACGTCCAGTAGGAGAAACAATTTTTTGATTATAGGTGCCCTTTAATCTTCTCACTGAAGCCTCCTTACTCATGTTCTCCAGCACATTCACCCCCTTCATAGAGCAGAATCCAAAGAGACATGACCATTTGTTTACTCCCCTTATACTGACCATGTGTCAAGGATAAGTTAGGGGGCACTGTGGAGGCAGAGGTGGGAAGGGCGAGTCCTTCATGCAGGTCATGGAGAGGAAGGACAGGATCAAGGGTGACGGGTCAGAGTTGGCTGGAACAGGACTGGACAGGACAGAACAGGTGTAGAAGGGAGCAGGGCTGAAACAGAAGGGCAAGGAAGAAGTGACATAACCATGAGCTTCCTCCACTAATACTGACTAGGTGTCAAGGATAAGTTAGGGAGCACTGTGGAGGCAGAGATGGGAAGGGTAAGTGCTTCAGGCAGGGGCTGTAAGGGCAGGTCATGGAGAGGAAGGACTGGATCAGGGTGATGAGTCAGAGTTGGCTGGAACAGGACTGGACAGGACAGAGCAGGTGTAGAATGGAACAGGACTGGAACAGGGGCAGGACTGGAACAGGAGAAGGACTGGTACAGGAGGGCAAGGAATAAAAAGCAAGGTACAGAGCCAGTGTCGGACTGGCTCACCATAATACCAGGAAAACTCCCGGTGGGCCAAGGTGTCAGGGGGCCCTCAGCTGCTAAACTTTTGGCCTATTTCATGGCCATTCCGTATTTATATTAGAACAAAAAGGCTAAATAGATGGAATAATTGATTATTGTATGTAAAGAAAACAAACTAGTAGAATAGAGTTTGATTGAGGAGATGAAGAATATTAGTACTGAGAGTGGGCCCCTGGTCTAAAGTTTTTGGGTGGGCCCCTGGTGTCCCAGTCCGACACTGTACAGAGCAAGGTTC
This sequence comes from Xenopus borealis, assembly GCA_024363595.1. NCBI lineage: Eukaryota > Metazoa > Chordata > Amphibia > Anura > Pipidae > Xenopus > Xenopus borealis. The sequence continues at coordinate 6,910,767 of CM044439.1, forward strand.
AAGGCAAACAAGGCAAGGAAAGATAGAGTTCAGGTAAAGCACACAAGGAGAGGTACAGAGCCAGAACAGGAACCCAGAGCTAGGGACAAGCCACAGTGTTCAAGAAGGCCAATGCTCAGGCCCTGGTTGTGAGGAGGGCTGGCTTTATAAAGGGCAGGGTCAACCCATCAATTAGGATTCTGGGGTGAGATGACTAATACAGGGAACCACAAGGTTTTCAGTCAGCACTCCTTTCTTCCATCAAAAAAATGTTCCTTTGGTGCACGTCCCAGAATTTCCACATGGATCTGTTAGATTCCTACAATTGGACAGCACCAATACTCATGTAGTTTTCTTCAAAAGCCTTTATTTAGACATGGGCACTGACCCAGAAAAAATACAACGTTTCAGACCTACATTGGTCTTTTATCAAGCCCTTGATAAAAGACCAATGTAGGTCTGAAACGTTGTATTTTTTCTGGGTCAGTGCCCATGTCTAAATAAAGGCTTTTGAAGAAAACTACATGAGTATTGGTGCTGTCCAATTGTAGGAATAATACAGGGAACCAGCAGAGGAATAAATGTGAACTTGCCGGACCAGGAAGTCCCAGGATCAAACCCCAGCAGAGCCTGCCACTAGGGAATAGAAACTTCAGTTACTACCCTCAGGCCTTTGGGAAAACATCCCTCTCCTAGGGTATAGGTTACACTTCCTCACATTAGGGATGATTAACTCCTTAAATCCCCATTCATAAGAACATATAGGTATGGTGTCCCTTCTTCAGAAACCCATTTTTCAGAAAGCTCAGAATTACAGAAAGACCAGTTCCCATAGACTCCAATTTAAGAAGTTGCACCGGTGTATCCAGAAGCAGGTGGCTTTTATGGAGTACTAAGAGCCATGAACTTGCACCCCTTAGTACCCTTGCATCTTGAATAGTGATCGTTAAAGGAGAAATAAGCCGCAAAAATAAATATGGGTAAAAATGCCGTATTTGATAGCTTGTCAATAGCAACAATGATCCAGGACTTGAAACTTGTCACAGGGGGTCACCATCTTGGAAAGTGTCTGTGACTCTGCACATGCTCAGTGGGCTCTGAGCAGCTGTTGAGAAGCTAAGCTTAGGGGTCGTCACTAATTATCCAGCAGCAGCAGCAGAAAATGAGCTTCCCTGGCTGTAATATAAGCTGATGCTACAGGTTTGCTGATGATTAAATTGTGATGTTTCTAATGATGTGTATTAATGACTAATCAGCCTTATATTGTGACTATATTTCTATGACACTATCAGGTGTATATTGTGAGTGGGTCCCTAAGCTCAGTAAGTGACAGCAGCACAGAGCATGTGAATCAGTGAATCAGTAGAAAAGAAGATGGGGAGCTACTGGGGCATCTACTGGGGAGACACAGATCTTTACTGCTAAAATACAAGCACATCATGTACAACATTTATACACACTTCTTTACTCAGGCTTTACTTCTCCTTTAAATCTCAGGTAATGGCTCCCAATATCAGACAATAGTGATCATTAAGTGCATTAAATAAAAGTCTGGAGTGCGCCCGTTATACTTGTATGTGTCACTGTTAAAAGGAAGCAAAAAGAAGAAAATGAATGGAGAAATAAGAGAGAGGTGGCTATGGGATGGCTAAACCAGCATGAAGAAGGAGAAGAGATGGGGAAGCAAAGATGTGAAATGATAGAATGAGGTTAGGAGGAGTGCCAAAGATTTTAACTGCGTCTCTGTCTGGAACAAAGATTATTGCGTGCTGCCTTACTGTTCACTTAAAAGAGAAAACTTGATGGGGAGATATAAAGACACTCATGAGTAATGGGTCTGGGGCCTAAAATTAGATTCAGAACATTACTTTCCTCTTATATTTTACAGCTGTATGTCACAACTGAAGTGCTGAAGTGTACAGAACCCCAGATACGCTGCACATGGGATTTATTAGCATTTCAAACTCAGGATTCATCCACTCGAATGCTCCGTGTCTCACACATTAACATTCCCATTGACAAACAGCCCCAACAAACTTGTCACGAACTCAGAACCAGTCAGGCATCATCCACAAAAACAATCTCCAACTGCTGTCTCTGCTTTGTCTTCAGTCCAACTCTCTCATTAGCAAGAAAGTCCAACTGTCTCATTAGCAAGAAAGTCCAACTCTCTCATTAGCAAGAAAGTCCAGTTGTCTCATTAGCAAGAAAGTCCAACTCTCTCATTAGCAAGAAAGTCCAGTTGTCTCATTAGCAAGAAAGCCCAACTGTCTCATTAGCAAGAAAGTCCAGTTGTCTCTTTAGCAAGAAAGCCCAACTGTCTCATTAGCAAGAAAGTCCAGTTGTCTCATTAGCAAGAAAGCCCAACTGTCTCATTAGCAAGAAAGTCCAGTTGTCTCTTTAGCAAGAAAGTCCAACTGTCTCAGTAGCAAGGAAGTCCAACTCTCTCATTAGCAAGAAAGTCCAGTTGTCTCTTTAGCAAGAAAGTCCAACTTTCTCAGTAGCAAGGAAGTCCAGTTGTCTCTTTAGCAAGAAAGTCCAACTCTCTCATTAGCAAGAAAGTCCAGTTGTCTCATTAGCAAGAAAGCCCAAGTGTCTCATTAGCAAGAAGAAAGTACAGCTGTCTCATTAGAAAGACTGAAGTCCAGCTGTCTTATTGATAAGGAAGTCCTACTACCTCATTCGCAAGGAAGTCCAACTGTCTCATTAGGAAGACGGAAGCCCAACTGTCTCATTAGCAAGAAGAAAGTACAGCTGTCTCATTAGAAAGACTGAAGTCCAGCTGTCTTATTGATAAGGAAGTCCTACTACCTCATTCACAAGGAAGTCCAACTGTCTCATTAGGAAGACGGAAGTCCAACTGTCTCATTAACAAGGAAGTCCAGCTGTCTCATTAGTAAGACAGAAGTCTCATTAGCAAGACGGAAGTCCAATTTTCTCAATATGAAGGACGGAAATCCAATTGCCTCATTAGAAAGGAAATCCTACAGTTCCATTAGCAAGGAAGTTCAATAGTCCCATTAGCAAAGAAATCAGCATGTCTCATTAGCAAAGAAACCCAGCTGTCTCATTAGCAAGATGGAAGTCCATATATCTCAATATGAAGGATGGAAAGGAAATCCAACTGTCTAATCTGGAAGCAAGTCCAATTGTCTTATTAGCAAAGAAGTTAAAGTGTCCCATTAGGAAGGAAATCAACATGTCTCATTAGCAAAGAACCCCAACTGTCTCATTAGCAAAGAAACCCAACTGTCTCATTAGCAAGGAAGCCCAACTATCTCATTAGAAAGCACGTCCAGTTGTCTAATTAGCAAGGAAGTCCACCTGTCTTATTAGCAAGAAAGTCCATCTGTCTTGTAAGCAAGAAAGTCCAAACTACTTAGGAAGGAAGTTCACCAGTCTCATTAGGAAGGAAGTGCAGGTGCCTCAAAAGGAAGGAAGTGCAAATGTCTCATTAACAAGAAAATCCATCACTAGTAAGTAAGTTCAACTTCCTCATTAACAAGTACAACTGTCTTCTGTGACCTCAATAGACCAAGCTTCCATTTTTCTTATTTCCCATTTCTTTTCTAATAAATTTAAAAGCCAACAATACAATACTTAGTAGGATTTTTTAGGTGTTTGTGTTGTTTGACCTACACATGAATATGCCTCTCTTTTTTCATCTGCTTCCTCTTCTCATTTCTAGCACGTGCCTCTTTCTTTTCTTGATCTGCTCACTGCCCAATGGGTATGGGTATCCACTTTGCCACTCCCAATATCTAATAATCAGGGGATGGCACTTTTCAAATTGCTGTATTTTTGTACCAAAGACATATGAGAAGTCACCTATGACAAATCTCCTCTTCTGCTGGCGACTAATCTCCTCCAAATACTTTCCTACCGGCGAATCGCTGGTGGTAAAACAAAAGCTTTGCATCATTTTTTATGAAGTCAACTGATGCTTCCTCTTAAGGCAACTTCAGAAAAACAGAGAGCTCATGTGTTTTACTGCTAACGATTCACTTTATCGGTGGTGGGAAAGCATTTGGATGAGAATTGTCGCAGGTGACTAATCTCCTCATTGTCCTAAGAGTTCTTACCCAGCACATTATGGATTAATTTTAGGAAGTCAATCTGCTGCATGCTTCCATAGAGAAAAACATGGAGCAAGACCAGAGTTTCTGAGGAACAGTAGTCCCAAAAACCTCCCCCCAAGATCCCAGGACCTGGACATGGCATAGCTTTCATCCCTCTCGTCACACCTTTGTTTTTAGGTCCCAAAGGCTTATTTTCTCTATCACTGGCCAACCCTTCTCTTCCATGGGACCTGTGTCTATGTAATACCCTGAATATTGACATCAAATAGCCTCGATATCACTTCTGCATATACACTTTACTCTCCAAATATTTATCTTCTGCTATTTTGCATGGCCAGACTGTTCCTTGATGTTGTTGATTGTTTAAACTTAGCATTTTGAACTGGAACTGGCTAGAGCCTTTGCCCTTTCCTACACAGGCCTAATATAAACATCTCAGAGCAATGCAGAGAGGCTGCACTTTACATCAAGTGCTGCACTTACACTTATACTGGGGTAGAATAAATTCAGTGGGGATCAAAAACATGTTCCTCAAGTCAACATAAATCAAAACCACTGTCCCGTGGAACGAAGTTCAGAACAAATGTACTTGTTATCCACAAATATTAACATTATTCATATGACTATTAAATATTAAGATAAATCAGTATACAACTGTATTTTATATGTCATGCTGTTCCCCTTATATATGTATATTCCATTACATTTAATTACAGCCTCACTAAGTCTATGGAAGCTGCCATATATGATTGTACCCTGCGCAAGCCTTTAGCAAACTTCAGGGGTCTAGATGCAGTGATGCCTTGGGGTTTTCATTACCTCCAGCTTGTAACTGTCCATCCCCCACCCCTCAATGACATCAGACATCTTTTAATCCAAGACCCTATCCAAGGCTTCCAGAAAGGGCATATAACATGTTATCGCCAGCCATAGGACAATGGAGTTTAAGGGGGGGCTGAAACAAGAAACTGACTTTGTAATATCTTCAAAAAAGCTTGAGAACAGATTGAAAAGGGAAATGAAGTATATATTTACCTTTAACATTTCATTTATACAAATAACATGTCCTGAAAAAGCCTTACACATTTCGTGCCTTGAGGCACAAAATGCGTAAGGCTTTTCTATGGGCATGTAATTTGAATGATAAAAAAGTTTTAACTTTAGCCAACAGAATGACTTTGAATATTCTACGAATTAAATAACCTGTCCAGAAAAAAAATCTTACGCATTTTGTGCATTGTGTAAGGCCTTTTACGGACCTGTTATTTGCATAAGAAAAAATGTTTTAGCTTTAACTAAGAGAATTCCTATGAATATTTCAGTTCTACAAATGAAATAACATATCCAGAAAAAGCCTTACGCGTTTCATGCAATGTATAAGGGTTTTTATGGGCATGTTATATGAATAAGAAAAAACGTTTGCCCTTTAACCAAGAGGATGACCATGAATGTTTCAGTTCTACAAATGAAATAACATGTCCAGGTAAAGCATTACACATTTTGTGCAATGCGTAAAGGCTTTTTAAGGGCATGTCATTGGAATAAGAAAAAACATTTTTCGTTTAACTAAGAGGATAAATATTTAAGTTTTACAATGACATAACATGTCCAGAAAAGCCTTTCGTGTTTCCTGCAATGCGTAATGGTTTTTATGGGCAAAAAAAAAAATGTTTTGGCTTTAACTAAGAGAATGCCTATGAATATTTCAGTTCTACAAATGAAATAACATATCCAGAAAAAGCCTTATGCGTTTCATGCAATGCATAAGGGTTTTTATGGGCATGTTATTTGAATAAGAAAAAACTTTTCCCTTTAACCAAGAGGATGACTATGAATACTTCAGTTCTACAAATGAAATAACGTGCCCAGTTAAAGCCTTACGCATTTTGTGCAATTCGTAAGGCTTTTAAAGGGCATGTTATTTGAATAAGAAAAGACATTTTATCTTTAACTAAGAGGATGAATATTTAAGTTTTACAATGTCTAGAAAAAGCCTTACACATTTTGTGCCTTGAAGCATGAAACGTGTAAGGCTTTTAAGCCAGTCACTTGAATAATAAAAAATATTTTATCTCTAACTAAGAGAATGAGTACAAATATGAACTCTGAATGGAAATCTCCAATTTCTATGGGACGTAATTGTTTTTGCAGCATTTCTGTTTGTTTTGTATCGCCTTCAACATTCTTGTAACTCCCAGAGGAGTTCATTTAATATACATGAACTTCATTCTGTTGTCTAACAACTAGCAGATTAGACTTGCTGGCTCTGGTTGCCATTGCTTCCTACTACTATTTGCTTAACAACATGTATTTATAAAGCACCACCATGGGCAGTAATGTGGTACAAATTGCCCTCCATTGATGATTTTCATTTTTTGGATACAATCTATTTTCATATTTTATCCGTTACAGAAATGAAGAGGGAGCGGTACGTAGGTACTGTGGCTCAGTAGAGAGGGGGGTTTTGGAGGGGAGATATATTTCTCCCAGAATGCTCTATGAAGTCTCTGTCCATCATGTAGGAAACTGGAAGTAGTTAATACAGTTTGAGAGAGCTAAAGAAAAGTAAATGTTAGCGTTGGTTGCATAAAACTGGAAAGAGCCTTTCTGGTGAAAAAGAAACCCTGCTGTGAATAAAACACAGGAGAATACCTGCTTTAAATTACCCTGGGTGCTGCTGTCCCTTTATTTGGAAACAGCATTGAGAGTGAGACTCCTGCAAATTGAGTGAATTCCCATAGTAAATGCATCATCAAATTGAGTCAGTATTTATATCACAAGGTGTTAATATTATTAACAGGCGGAATAGACACATTTTCCAAAACATTTAACCTCAATGCAAAGTATTAGAGGCTTCTTCTCTTTCCTTCCTATCTGTATGTGTATATATGTATGGGACTTGCTATCCAGAATGTGGGGTTTTCCGGATAAAGAGTCTTCCTGTAATTTGGATTTGCCTTAAGCCTACTAAAAATTAATTAAATATTAAATAAAGCCAATAGGCTGGTTTTGCTTCCAATAAGGATTAATTATATCTTAGTTGGGATCAAGTACAAGCTACTGTTTTATTATTACACAGAAAAAGGAAATCGTTTTTAAACATTGGAATTATTTGATTAAAATGGAGCCTATAAATTGCAGCTTTTCCATATCTGTATATAGTGATCTTTCTCAGCTGCATTGTTTTTTATAAGATCCTTTTAATCCGAAGCTGTGGTTTGTACCTATATTTTGGGTCCCGTACAACAAAATATTCTGGGGCCCCTGGTCCCCGCCCAACTCCACCCAAGTAAAAGGGCCACACAGACTGTGTTAAAATATAATACATCAGGGGATTAATGGAATAAAAAAAATTGGTGTTCAGTGGAACTTACCTTAGGCTCCTTTTGTGGCTTCAGCTTTGGTTCTTTCTGTGGCTTTGGGTCTTTTTGCTGCTTTTGCAGCTTCTGGGCTTCGGGACTTGGTGGTTCGGCGCTGTAAGGGGGGGGGTCCCACTAATACAAAAAGTGCAGCACAGCTGGGCCCCCCTTTAGGATCAGTACATATATCCCCCCTGTGTCCCTCTGATGGCAGCCCTTTGTTGCATGGTATAAAGTACATTTTTGGTGCTCAAACTGTCAGTTATTTTAGGTATACAGAAAAAAAAGAGATCATGTACCCAAATGGCTGCCCTTTTTATTGGACAATACAGGGATCACCTGAGTTGAGGGATGATGGGGGCTACAACATGGAGCTGGCCACCTCTCCTGCATAAATCATAACAAAAAGGGAAAGTTGTGCTCACCTCGGAACAATTTTTAACCATTAGGATGGGGTGCAATAAAGGTGCGATCATTAATTTCATACAAAGTGGAGCTTTAAACTTGGAAAGTAGGTAAAACTTTGTTCCATTAAAAAAAATGTATGTTGAATAGTTTCCTTCCTGTATTTATTAAATGAAAAAATAAAAACTTAAAGGGATACTGTCATGGGAAAAAAATTTTTTTTCCCCCAAAATGAATCAGTAAATAGTGCTGCTCCAAATTCTGCACTGAAATACATTTCTCAAAAGAGCAAACATATTGACATATTGTCAATTTCCCAGCTGCCTCAAGTCATGTGATTTGTGCTCTGATAAACTTCAATCACTCTTTACTGCTGTACTGCAAGTTGGAGTGATATCACCCAACCCTCCCTCTCCCCTCCCAGCAGCCTACCAACAGAACAATGGGAAGGTAACCAGATAGCAGCTACCTAAAACATGATAGCAGCCAGTAACGTAACTGGAGGGGGGCGAACCCTGGTGCGGGACGTGCAGCTGGGCCCCCCTCCTTACCAGATTATATGCCCTGAAATTGGCAGTGCGCAAACTGCCGGGGGGCCCTGAGGGGGCGTGGGCCCTGGCCCAATTGCACCCCCTGCTCCCCCGGTAGTTCCGCCACTGATAACAGTTGCCTGGTAGATCTAAGAACAGCACTTAATATGCCACTTGTCCCACTTTTCCTTACATTGAGAAGGAAAAACAACAGCCTGTCAGAAAGCAGTTCCCTCCTAAAGTGCTGGCACAAGTCACATGACCAGGGGCAGCTGGGAAATTGACAATATGTCTAGCCCCATGTCAGATTTCAAAACTGAATGTAAAAAAATCTATTTGTTCTTTAGAGAAATGGATTTCAGTGCAGAAGTCTACTGGAGCAGCACTATTAACTGATGTGTTTTGAAAAAAATGATGAAATAGTAGAATTCTCAATGAATCAGACAAAAAGTGAGTGTTGGACTGGCCAGATCAGAAATGACTGATGTAGTGTAGCTGGTCAATTTGAATATATTGCAATATATGGGCTAACCTTGCTTGTTACTGGGTGAGTGCAGAAGATTTATTGTCTATGTATGAATGTTATGGTCACACCCTCATCGAATGATTGAAAGTGGGGAGCGCAACTTTCCATTTTTGCAATACGTATTTTACCCACAATGCATCAGGTGTTTTCCCATGTTGTGGTTGTGATAACTTGTGTTACTTAGTACTGATTTGAATGTAAACTTTGGAGTATCAGGTAAAAGCTGCAGCATCTGGGTCATTTCCAGCGTGCACCATTATTAATGCCAATATCAACCTGTGCACTGGGCGCAAGGAAGTTACGTTGATGGATACAACCAGGTTGGGTTGATGGATACAACCTGGTTGGGTTGATGGATACAACCAACTAGGTTGGGATGATGGATACAACCAGGTTGGGTTGATGGATACAACCAACCAGGTTGGGACGATGGATACAACCAGGTTGGGTTGATGGATACAACCAGGTTGGGTTGATGGATACGACCAGGTTGGGTTGATGGATACAACCAACCAGGTTGGGTTGATGGATACAACTAACCAGGTTGGGTTGATGGATACAACCAGGTTGGGTTGATGGATACAACCAACCAGGTTGGGTTGATGGATACAACTAAGCAGGTTGGGTTGATGGATACAACCAACCAGGTGGGGATGATGGATACAACCAGGTTGGGTTGATGGATACAACCATGGTTGCCACCTGTGCAGTTTTGTTCCAGCCTGTCCAGTTTTTCATGGGCTTGCTTTTAATTGCCTGCCTAGATTTTAGTCTAAAACCCAGACAGTACTTTCCCCTGATTGATGCTCCTTTGAGCCAGTTCAGCCCACTGTTTCACAGCTTCGCCCAATGTCATTTACCTGCTCCTTAACATCACCAGCCCACCCCAAGATAATCAGCTACCCTCCGATGTCAACTGCCCTGGCCCAAGCTGGAGCAACCAAGACATATGGCCACCCTAATGCCCAGGGCAGGGCAAATTCTAGTATTTATCGATGCCTATGTCTGTATGGGAGCTTTCACCCACCCAAAGGATTGTACTAGAAACCGTGACTGATGTACTCAACTTCTTCAACCAAGAAAATAGGAATTGTCGGAAAATATCTGAAATCCATTCCAAGCAATTTCTGAAAAGCGTTTCCAGCTCTTGGCCATGTGGAAGGGATTTGACTAAGCCTTGGATAATGCGGCATGTGAATGTGTGGCCTCTCACTTCACTCTCTGAAAGATAATCCTCATCATATGGGAGCAAAGTCCTGTGTCTATGGAACAAGCAATATTTTGTATTCTCAGGTCAAATTAGGGGAGACGTTGATGAATTTGTGCAATGGAGACACTTCTTACAAATGGTTTTCGCATGTTCAGCGGATCCCCAACTGTAGCACCGATGTATCGGGGAGGTTTGGATTGAGTTTGAGACCAGTGCACCCTGGAGACTGTGACGTTTATATAAAGGATTATGTTCCCTCCTGTCATTTATTAAGATATAATCAGCTGCCTGGGGCCATACTGTATGTATTAACTTGGCCAAAGGTCCACTGCATTTAAGTAGAACTCAGAGAGTTCTTCTCCATACATTTCAGTAGGTACTATATTCCTCATTTACAGCCTCCACTTTCTTGCCTTCTCCCATGAGGCTTTGTGAACTCTTCTGTTGTCTTGTCCACCCATAGCTGCCATACTGGGCCAGACAGCAGGTGCAGTGAAAAGGCATCCGGGGCATTGGGGGAGCCAGTGGTAGCCAAGGGGGCTTGTGCTACACCAGAAGGGACATGTTGAATAGTATGCATGCCTATTTAAATTAGCCAAAAGTTAGGCACGCCCAACTAATGGTTGTCTTTCCTTCTCCTTTAAATTGTAAACAGACCAGGGCTCATGTATAAATACTGGGTAGTAACCCATGGCAACAGATTTTTACTTTCTTTGTTCAATCTGCAGCTGCCTTGGTTGCTATGGGTTACTGCCCAGGTGCAAATATGCCCAGTGTTTATAAATGAGCGCCAATGTTCTAGCAACTGGCATTAGAAAGCAATGTTTATATTGTGAATAATGTACCCCCTGTTATAAAAAAAAAGCCCTTGTACATAATATAGTGATTAATGTACCCCCTGTTGTAAAATATTAGGATTTTAGAAGTCACCAAAGTGTATATAAAAGGTATGAAGCCCAAGGCAGAGTTCTTTTGTACAGGTCATGGGACTTTGAGTTGACTTTTATTCTTGCTGTTTAAGCTCTTTGCCCAAACTAATTGAGGAGCGCCCATACTCCGATATCTGTTTTTTGATTGGTTGGTTACAATACGGTGTATGGCCACCCTTAAAATAATGGATTATGGTTAAAGACAAACAGTAGAGCATTTCCAGGCCGATAACTGCCTGTACTCAGGGTTGGACTGGGCCAGCGAAATTCGCGAACTGGCGAAAAATCTTTGACGCGGGTCGCATCATTTTCGGTGTGTCGCGGCAATTTTGGCGCGCATCTGTTTTTTTTTTTACGCCGCAAATTTGCGCCTGCCGAATAAATTCGCCCATCACTAATCGTCATAAATAATCAAAAAACAAAGCTGCTGGAGTTCTGCATTGCTGGTAAGTAAGGCAGGGGCTCCCCCTGCTGTTCATAAGTATGATTGTTTCCCTGCCAGAAGTTAGGGATTGTCTGACAATTCCTATCCACAGCACTAAATGAAGGGAGAATATCACTGCATACAGTCAGGTTTCTTATAAAAACGGTACACATTTTTAAATTAAAGTATATTGGAGATCAATTTCTTTTTCATTAACAAAAGTAAAATGGGGTTTTATTTCTTTGCCTTTACATGCCCTTTAAAGGGGCAAGTTGGAGGAGTTTGCAACTGGGGTGGCTGCCCCTCAGGTGGCAGTTGTGGTGGGCCTGGCACACCCCCAGTCTGACACTTGCTGTGGCCCTTATAGTGAGCTAGTATTGTTCCTGCAGTGACAGGGGCCCCACATCAATAATCCAGGGCACTAATAGCAAATGATCCATTTCTAGGATTCCTCGTCCCCGTAATTCATTATCCCTGCAGCTCTGCCCCGTCTGAAACCTCAATTCCACAGGAACCGCACACTTGCTCTTCCGCTTTACAGATGCTTTTAAACCTTTTTTTTTTTTTCAGGACTTGACATTTCAAAGCGGGTTTTGATGGGAGTTTTTTTTTTTACTGCAATTTTACTTAATTGCGTAAATGTTTGCAATTTATTTTTCCATTGCTCCTGCAGATCATTGGAGTTGCAGATGGCAGGATCAACTTCCACTCTGTCAATCTGCCAGAAATGTTATTTATCTTTTTGGATTTAATTTGGCAGAGCCTTTTTAATTAGTGTTTAGTGTGAGTCCGGTCCAGCTTGTGTTGGCGGTTGAGGTTTGGACATCATTGTGCACCGTTGATCTAAGGTTTTCTGCGTTAACCCAATACTCCTCACTTCTAGCAGCAATAAGCAGGCGCTCAGGGAGGAGCCAGGGACATAGGCAAGGAGTTCATTAGGAATCCACTCATTTCAATTGTCTCCCTAAAGGGCCCAATTCAACTTGTCCAGATCTGAGACTTGGAAACCAGGAAGTTCATTTTAGGGCACGTTGGGCAATACAGAGTGTTTTGGTTTGAGATGAAACCTATTACTAATCACCTACAAGTGACGGTACAGCTTCATGACACGTTTCACTCTTTAAAACTGTCTTTTGATACTTTCTGAACTGCTGGTCCTGACTACATGTACAATCCCGTAGGCTGTAGGCGGGTGCAGTGCTTATTGCTCCACTGTTGTATATGTATTCAGGACCAGCACTGCAGTGTATTTTCTATTACGTTGCCCCCCTGTTTATTGTGCAATTGGTCAGTCAAAACTGACTGGTTGCCAATGTCATGGAGTCCCTAAACATTGTTAAACCATAGGACACAATTTTACTAGAAACTAGGCTATTTTATAAGGTGCCTGACTGTAATTAAACACATACTCACTCTCTGTTATGCGCATACTATTTTGAAGGTTTAGAAATTGGCACAGTCTCATCTAATAGAGACAACTGGGAGGTGCAAAATTAAATTTAGTGACCACAAAGGGGATCCTGGCTGAAGAAATAAGAACCAACAAGCTGGTATTCAGTTATGGAAGTGCCTATTTGCAAATTGTTAGTTATAAGTAGATAAGATGAGTAGGATCTGGGTACTAGTATTTGGTAGATAAGATGAGTAAAATCTGGGTACTAGTAGATATTAGTAGATTAGAGGAGTAGGCTCTGGGTACCAGTATTTGGTAGATAAGATGAGTAAAATCTGGGTACTAGTAGATATTAGTAGATTAAAGGAGTAGGATATGGGTACCAGTAGTTATAGTTAAGATTAATAAGATCTGGTTACTAGTAGATTTTAGTAGATTAGAGGAATAGGTTCTGGGTACCAGTAGTTAGTGGATAAAACGAGTAAAATCTGGGTACTAGTAGATATTACTAGATTAAAGGAGTTGGATCAGAGTACCAGTAGTTAGTAGAAAAGATGAGTAAGATCTGGGTACCCGTAGTTATTAGTAGATAAGAGGAGTATGATCTGGATATCAGTAGTTATTAGTAGATTAGATGAGTAGAATCTGGGTACCAGTAGTTATTAGTAGATAAGAGAAGTTTGATCTGGGTACCAGTAGTTATAAACCTATTACATGTGTGAGTAAGATCTGGGTACCAGTAGCTATTAGTTTATTACATATGTATGATCTGGGTACCAGTAGCTATTAGTTTATTACATATGTAAGATCTGGGTACCAGTAGTTATTAGAAGATCAAATGAGTAAGATCTGGGTACAAATAATTATTTTTAGATTAGACGAGAAGGATTTGGGTACCAGTAGTTATAAGAAGATCAGATGAGTAGGATCTGGGTATCAATAGTTATTTGTAGATTAGAAGAGAAGGATCTGGGTACCAGTAGTTATTAGTAGATAAGATGAATAGGATCTAGGTACCAGTAGTTATTAGTAGATCAGATGAGTAGAATCAGGGTATGATAGCTATTTGTAGATTAGAAGAGTAGGATCTGGGTACCAGTAGTTATTAGTAGATCAGATGAGTAGAATCAGGGTATGATAGCTATTTGTAGATTAGAAGAGTAGGATCTGGGTACCAATAGTTATTAGTAGATCAGATGAGTAGAATCAGGGTATGATGGCTATTTGTAGATTAGAAGAGTAGGATCTGGGTACCAATAGTTATTAGTAGATCAGATGAGTAGAATCAGGGTATGATAGCTATTTGTAGATTAGAAGAGTAGGATCTGGGTACCAATAGTTATTAGTAGATCAGATGAGTAGGATCAGGGTATGATAGCTATTTGTAGATTAGAAGAGTAGGATCTGGGTACCAGTAGTTATTAGTAGATCAGATGAGTAGGATCAGGGTATGATGGCTATTTGTAGATTAGAAGAGTAGGATCTGGGTACCAGCAGTGTTTGATAGATGTGTATAATTTGGGTACCAATTGGAACATATGTTTTGATGAAACAGCTCTGACTAACCAGTGTAAAAGCTGGAAGTTAGAGCAAGTAAATGATAGGAAACTTATTGGCAAGAAGTAAAAAAGTTACTATCTCAAAGTCTTGTGGAATTGGGGATGAGAATGACCTTTTATTGAAGCGCACAGACCAGCAGGTGGGAATGTTTGTGGTTAAGGCAATTTATGTAAATGTTGTGCTACAAAAACAAGTGGAATGGTCCAGAACCGGCTCCTCATGTATATAACATGAGAGTGCAATGGCTCTTTTGTGCTGCTCTGAATCCCATGTAGCAACAGGAACACCCCCAGGAAACTTTTATAGCCCCCCCCCCCCGTTACTTTAATTGCTTGAGCAGGTCAAGTGCAATAATATTTTGATTCATCTGTGATTCTCCTCATTTCATTCAGCACTGGAGAACTTTCCAAGCTGAGAATTTCCCTGCCAAATGGAGTTTCCAACCAAAAGGTCAAAGGTGTGTAGGGCCCTTGGAATAGGGGACCCTCTATTGATTGCTGCCAGAGTGGCTGATGGGCTTCCCAAACTATAGGCACTCACTTGAGCCATGACATTCCTGGGATTCCAAAGTAGGAGCCAAGAAACCTGTGAGCCATTGGTCTACACTTGAGCAATGGACATGCCTAAGGCCACCAGGCTTCTCTCAATCAGCTATTTGGTGGGATATTGCCTGGGCCTGATATCTGGACCACTTTAAGGTCTTGGGAACTGTAGCAAAAACCAGGAACAAACAACGCCAGGCTGTATATACATGCTAGAACCTGTAAAAACATGTCAAACTGCAAAAAAAAAAGTCCTTCAACGAAGGCCTAAAAGTGCTCTCAACTGCTTTTGAGGAACCAACTGAAGAGGACATCAACAAAACAGAAGAAATTGGTTACATTTATCCGAAAATCAATAGCATTCATGTGGACACATGGGACACACTTTACATGCTGCCCCTGGTAATTAAATGTCCCTATCGTGGGGGTCACAATATCTGACCAGCCTTGGAGAGTTCATGACACTGAGCAAGTAGATATGAAGAATGAATGTGTCCATGGAGAGAGGAGCACGAGATACACCCATGGAAACTCATTGGCACAGAATTGGATTATCCCACCTCATGTGGATCTTATTTGTCTTTGTTTTCAGTAAAAATGCACTGGTCATGATCGTTAGCTCAGTGTCACAAACTCCCTGTGTCAATACATTTATTTATTTTCCTACACGCTCAGTCCATGGGGCAATCTGCTGACTCACATTAATCCTCAATGTGTCTTTTAGTGTCAGGAAAGGTCAATAGAACAGAACTTTCTAAGAAACCTCTTAAAGGGCACCTATCGCCAAATTAGAGTTTGATACAACTGTACAACCCCCCCCAACAAAAAAGGCCCCTTCCACAGTGTTAAGGTATATGCATTAGGAAGGAGCTCCTGGCCTGGGCAGGGTTGTGCTGGGGTGTTCAGGGCCCACTGAGGCTGAACTCAAGAGACCTCCTCCTGGCAGTTGCCTTCCCTTCCCCCCCCAAGCCTTGGTTGCAAGTGGCGGATCTTGGGAGACTAGAGGTAGGAGCATTGGGGACCCACAGGGGCCTCCTGTTTGTCACTGGGGGCCGCCTCCTGAATTCCAAACTCCCGATTTCCACTCCACTCCTGGGCACTCCATCGCGTCACATATTTTTCTTTTTGGGGGTGGCCAATTGGGGGAGTGGGTCTGGGCCACTGTCCAGCTGCCCCAATCTGACACTGGGTATGGATGGCCATGTTGGGATGCAGGGAATAGTGGTGCAACTTTAGCTCAATATGCACATGCTCGTCACCAAACACAAATTCCCTTCCCAGAGTGGGCGGTCTTCAAATGGGGGTCACTGAGCCCTTCCAGAAAACAGATCCTCTGTAAAGCTACAAATCCCTCATACATTGCCACTCCTACTCCAGGCCTAGGTGGAGAGGCCACCTAGGTCCGGGCCTAGGGCAGCAGGATTTTAGGGGGTGGCATGCTGCCCAACCACACCTGTGAGCAAATTCCCATTGCTCTGTCCGGATGATGAAAATTTTAGCAAATAAAAGGCAGGGGGCGACAAACAACAGCGGGCCTAGGGGCACCCGCTTTGTAAACCGAGCCCTGACAGTCTGTAAGCTACGAAGACCTGAGAGTGCGGAACTTCTTCGATGACTATGGATAATATTTTTGGACACTGCACCCAGGCACATCAACTTTTTATTCGAGAGTGCTGACTTTTTCCGTGATATTATATATATATCCGTATATACCATGACTGGCAAAACAATCACATTGGGTTTTTTTCATGTTTAAATAATTTTGAGCAGCTTTAGAGGAGAATTTAACCCTTTAGCAAAAAAAGTTCCTCCCTCCCTCATATTTTCCACCTTGGCCTTAAAAATGATTAAATCAGCCTCCAGAAGTTACCTTAAAGGTGAACTACCCAATAAAGGTTCAAATTACAGTGAATCCTTTATCCAGAAAGCCCCAGGTCTGAGCATTCCAGGTGATAGATCCCACGTTTGTATATAAAATGTATGTCTGTACCAGTATGTGTGTGATCATCAAGTCCATGTTAGAAAGTACAGGGAAGAGACCCGTTTCCAGAATGCTCAGGACCAGGGCTTTTCCGCATAATTGGTCTTTCTGTCATTTAGATTGCCATACCTCAAGTCTACTAAAAAACCAGCCAATAGGCTGGTTTTGCTTCCAATAAGGATTAATTATATCTTAGTTGGGATCAAGTACAAGTTACGGTTTTATTATTACATATAAAAAATTTACATTTTGGATTATTTGGATAAAATGGAGATCCTCTGCACTCAACCCATTATCAGAGTGAATTTTGTGGTCACAGCCTCATAGCACCTCCCCCCCCCCCCCCCCCCCCCCCCGTTTAATGCTTTTAAAAATTAGTGGTGAGCACAACTTTCCCTTGTTTGTTATAGTTCATATCAGAGCAGTGACCAGCTCCAAGTTGAAGCTCCCACCCAAGTAAGTTGCAGGTAAAACTTAGCCCCTTTGTAAAGATGTATAATTGAAGCAATAGAATTCTTTATGAATCAGATGTAAGTTGAGTGTAGGACTGGCCAGATATGGGATGACTGACTTAGTTGGCCAGCTTAAATACTTTGCAGTATACAGTTGTGCTCATAAGTTTACAAACTTGATCAAAAGTTTCCATCCCCCAGTTCTTAATCCCGTGTATTGTCCCCTTTAACATGAATGACAGAAGTGTTTTGTGGCAGTTGTGGATGAGGCTCTTTATCTTCTCAGACTTGGGTAAAGCTGCCCATTCTTCCTGGCAAAAAGCCTCCAGTTCCCTGGGTAAATTCTTGGGGGTCTGTCTTGTATGAACTGCACGTTTGAGGTCTCCCCAGAGTCAATCAATGATATTGTCAGGAGACTGGGCCACTCCAGAACCAGAACTTTATTTTGCTGTAGCCAATGACAGCTCAATGACTTGGCCTTGTGTTTTGGATCATTGTCATGTTGGAATGTCCAAGTACGTCCCATGTGCAGCTTCCGGGCGCATTGAGTGAAAATATTCCTCCAGTATTTTTTGTATTTCACCTGAAGTTATTTGTGTGTTTTTTCAGTGTCCTTAATATATTGATAATGGGTTGAGTGCAGAGGATCTCTTGTACTTGTCAAGGTGAATTTTGTGGTCACAATCTCATTGCACCCCCGTTTAATGTTTTTAAAAATTAGTAGTGAGCACAACTTTCCCTTGTTTGTTTTGAGCTCACAAGCATCACGACAATCCCATTCAGGTGATAGGATGGGACATGGCGAGCCAAGAAGCAGCTCCATCTGTTGTTCACATTTCACTGAATGGTTGGTGGAACCTTTGATCTCTTCATGATAGCAAAAAATCAATTTCCAGGTATAAGAACCAGATATTTTCTACGACCAATGGAGCAAACAGAACCCAGATGGCAAGCCATGTCCCTTTATTGGGTTTATAATTTTCTGCTAGTATTAATTACTTTTTGGGGGGGGGGGGGGAATTTAAGATGATTTTCCATGATGGCTGCCTGAGGTTCATAAGGTTCAACTGTGAAACGCGTGAGCCTTCTCAGACATCAGTCATTTGTAGTTAATTAGGGTGTAACCAATTACTACAGAGATCATGTCCTGAGAAACTTTGGGTGGGGCTTGGTACCAAATGACTCCTATTAAAACAAGGGCCAAAGCCCAATGAATTCAGTCCCATGCATAGATATATTCAGTATACAGAGCTGGTGCAATTTCATGGGATATATTGTATTAGAGTATGTACTGTTCACAACTGCACAACATACACAGAAGGCATTTGCACGTATACAAGTATATATCAATGGTAGACATATTTACATGGTCACACAGTTCTTTATATATGCTTATTTTTCCTTTATTAAACCCTAACCCTAATACAACCTGTAGCCCTGCGAGTTGCTGAACTAGAGGCCCATTAAGAGGGAGATACATGTTAGAATTAACCACTACAACATCAGATTCCCCTTGAATTGAACTTGGCACAAAGAGGTCCAAACAGCCCCAACCGGATATCTATCTATCTATCTATATATGTGTAATGATACCTGCAACTACCGACCCTGCAAAATTTAATCCATTAAAGTGCACGCTTCAATATTTTTTTTTCCCCCCTGCACATTTGCATAAAAATGTATTTGTAAATCAAAAATGCTTTGGTATATACATGAATGATAAAATAATCCACGAGGCCCAAGCCTGAGGCAGGGCCCTGAACAATAAACAATTTAACTCAATATATTGGTAGAACTGACTAGCTATACTTTGGTATAACGGGAAGCTTTGGAGAGTTTGCATTTCTTAATGTACATATACAGGAATGGGATCTGTTATCCAGAATGCTCGGGACCTGGGCTTTTCCAGATAAGGGATCTTTTTGTAATTTTGGATATTCATACTTTAAGTCCACTAGAAAATCATGCAAATATTAAATAAACCCAATAGGCTGGTTTTGCTTCCAATAAGGATTAACTATATCAAAGTTGGGATCAAGTACAAGCTACTGTTTTATTATTACAGCCAAAAAAGAAATCTTTTTTTAAAAATTTTAAATTATTTGGATAAAATGGAGTCTATGGGAGATGGCCTTCCTTTAATTCGGAGCTTTCTAGATACTGGATCCCATACCTGTATAGATTTTGGAGGAGTTATAATATAGTTGGCATGTTTAGCCAAACAGTGGTCAAGGTGGGAAGAGACCACGGCTCAGAAAGTCAACTAGAAGCACTGAAAAGGGGAACCAGAGCAAATTACTAAGAGTTTTTTCTTGTTGGATTACATAATATATGTGTCATTTGCTTTAGGACTACACTACAAGAATGACATGTACTGTAACTAAAGTAGGTATCCACCTGAATCCCAGATTCTGTGGCATTTTATGCAGGATTTGGACGAATCTAAAAGACTGGCCAAACCAAATCCAAAATAAAAATGAACAATTTGATGCACACATGGGTTCAGATTCGGTTTAGTGTTTACCCAAATCCAGAATAAAGATTCAGGATTTGCCCAAATCATTGTTTCCTGTAGAGCCTGATTTCATAGCTTTGAGTGCCCAAGAACCTGGAGGACGATAGCTCTAGAGCAGGGGTTCCCAACCTTTTCTACCTCTGGTGTAAAAAGAGTTGGGAAGCAACACAGGCATGAAATGCCAAATAAGGGCTGTGATTGGCTATTTGGTAGCCTACAGGAGACTCTGGCAGTACACCTGGTTTTTATACAACCAAAACTTGCTTCCAAGCCTGAAATTCAAAAATAAGCTCCTGTTTTGGAAGCAACATGAAGTGAGGAGCAGCATGTTGCTCACGAGACACTGGTTGGGGATCACTGCACTTGTGAAGTGAATAATGCTGAAAATTGTCACCCAGAACCACCTGAGGATGTAAGGTTAATACACAGGGATTATTTTCGAGATTTTCCTTTCCTGGACTGTAACACGGCAGTGGGCAACAATGGGTTAATCCCCTCCCGCCAGGCAATGGGACAAGAAATACCAAATAAAAAAAAAAAACAGCTTCCGCCCCCTGGCCGCCATCTTTGAATCCTGGAGTCTCTCCCATGAGGTTGGGAAGCCGTGTTACAGTCCAGGAAAGGATAATCTCTGTAGAGTACGATATGATTTTCCCTTTTCCTGTTCCTTCACATGGCAGCAAGCAACAACGGGATGTACAAAAGAATTACACAACGTAGAGAGGAGAGAGACCTTTTTGACCTCGTTCTTCCTTGCCTGTTCAGATAGCTGACCCAAGTCATGTTGTAGGACATCACTAGCACCGATTTGTTCAGAAATATTCATCTGAATTCTAACAGTCCCATTAGTATCGCCTTTAATTTTTTCCAATTGAAGGACCTGGGGGTTTCCAATGGGGGCCATCTGCCCTGAGTTTCGAGCCCCAGCGTTTGAGCCTTCCAGCCCCACTTGCTGGCATCTGTGGTCAATATCACCCAATCTGGCTGACTCAAGGACACTGGGCGTTTGAGGTTTACAGCCTTTGTCCACCATTTCAGTGATTGAATCGTAGTTGGTGCTAGATGAATCCTCTGACGAGGCCAGAGAGGATTGTGATCCCATTTGGTCAGGAAATCGTTCTGTAAAATTCTGACATGGTAATCAGGCCACAGTCTATTGTAGAGGTCATTCTCTGGCATTTCACTGCCATCTGTACAGACCTGGTTCTGAAAGAGTTTACCGAATTCTGAACGTCCAAAATTCTCCTCAGTGGGAGTGTGAGATTGAAGTTCCTGGTGTCAATAATAACCCCCAGGAATTCCAGCTGCTGAGCTGGACGTGCGATACTTTTCTCCTAGTTCATCCTTGCTAGAATGTCTTTTAAAGCAGCTTTGATCTGAATGTCGACCAGGTAAGCAAAACAACTGGATCCCCTGGAGCCTTAGACTCGCTATAATGGGAGCCAGTCTTGGAGCCGTCGCTAGGCCAAATGAAATAACCATGTATTGAAAATGTTTGTTCAGAACCTTGAAACGCAGGAACTTTCTGTAAGATTCTTTAACTGGAATGTGCCAATATGCGTCCTTTATGTCCAGCTTTACTAACCAGTCGTTTGGATCCAAACATTGAGTTATAGATTTCAAAGTTTCCATTTTGAAATAAGGGATTTCTAACTGTTGGTTTAGCCTTCTAAGGCTGAGAATTCCCTGTTCTGTTTTTGTCTGAGAAACAGGTGAGAATAAACTCCTGAAAATCTCTGAGGTCAAGGCACCTTTGATATAACTCTGTTTTCCAGTAGACTTTGAATAAATTACTTCTTTGCAGATCTTGGTTTGTCTGACGAGACAAACTGATGAGAAAGGTTTCTTTTTAATCTGTAACCTTCTGTGATGACATCTAAAATCAACTTGTCCGGACAAACTCAAGCCCACATTGTACTGAACCTTGTTAATCTCCCTCCTACGTACAATGGGCTCTCACACCTTCATGATCTAGGCTTCTCGGGCTTAATATGGGCTCCTTTGGACTGAAAGGACTGGTTCCTGTAACTTGACCCCTGTTTCCATTGTCTAGAACAGATCTTTCCTGTCTGTCATCTCTGTAATTTCCACCGAGATTTCTAGCAGGATTTCTTTTCTTTTGTGGGAGAAATGAGGATTTACCATCTGACAACTTGGGTATGATTTGATCTAACTCCAGGCCGAATTTTAAACGGAAGACCACACAAGTTATGCTTAGATTGGGAATCAACACGCCATTGTCTTAACCAAGGCTTCCGCGGTGAACAAATTGGCAATTTTCCCATCTTGAAGTAATTCAATCAGTTTAGCTCTGTCTGTGCCAGCCTTGATAGCATCTTCTAACCCCTGAAACCATAACAGACGTTATAGCAAGAGCAAATTTATGGGCCGCTCCACCTGCCACATAAACCCTTTTAGAAGCAGCAACTTGCCGCCTCTCCATGGTGTCCTTCAGGGTACACCCTCATCCACTGGAAGTTTTCCTAGCTACTCTAGTAATGGCTGCATAAACCTTGGGAGGGTTTTCCCAGGACTTAACCACATCCACTGGAAATGGAATCAATTTTTTTTTCATCTTTCTAGGAACTACTTGCTTCCTGTCTGGATTATCCCAATTTCAGGAAAGAGTAGATTCATTTTAGATGATGATTTAAACATTTTATCCTGCTTAAGAAGGGATTTCCCCTGGACTTCCAGATCCAGGGTCTTTCTCGCAGCTTTAATGAGAGGTTCAATCATGTCCGTGTTGAAAGTAGATTCCCCCTCTTCCACTGACTACTCATCTGAAATCTCCACTTCAGATTCATTTGTTCCTTCCAAAATATCTGCTCTTGAAGGGGTAACCCTTCCAGGACTACTACTATCCCCTACAGAAATTGATCTACTGAAGTGACCAAAGTTTTTTTAGCACATTATCCGTAACTTGGAAGACACCGACTGATTAATTTTTTCCTTCTTCCAATTCATCTGATCAGGCATCTGAGATGGATGAACTCCTGAAGCAACCCGCAGACATTTGGCACACAGTCTCTTATCCGGAAGAGAATAATCAGAACATGAGGCACAGTCCGTTCTAGCTGACTTTCTACTCCCTTCTCTGTTTGGACAACTCCTACTAAGAGAAAGGCACCTTATTTCTAAACATCCTAAGCAGAAACATTTTAACTCCCTTATCTCCGTTGTGTTCACCTCTCAATAAACGCTCACCCCCTCAAGCCCGAGTGAGACCTAGAGCTCATTTTGTAGGTAGGTAGGGATCCTCCAGTAGTGTAGCAATTCCAACCTAAACGATTCATAGAAGTATCCCTGTGGGCTTTACATCAATAGTCAAGGAACATATACTCACAGTAGTACCCTCTTGACGGCACAAAAACAGCTTACCGAATCAGCAGCCAACAGGGGAAGAAAAGACGCTTCTTTTAAACTGAGTACCAAGCCTCAAACACCATTTCAGCGTTCACTTCTGGGATTGCGTATCCGCGGATGCGCAGAAACGCCAGCGCCATTTTTGAGGCTGAGATTGGCGTTTTATCACACGTGGTGCCTGGGGAGGCCTTACCGGCTTTCCTGAGACAACCCACCTTCATCCCAGGACATCAGAAGGTAGAGAGGTACCCAATCTGGAACTAGTGGGGGTAAGCAACAGGAGAAAAAAAAAAAAAAAAGATAGAGGCCAGGGGGTAGAAGCTGGTTATTTATTGGTTATTTCCTATCCCACTGCATGGCGGGAGGGGATTAACCCATTGTTGCCCACTAACATTTGAAGGAACAGGAATGCCCTACGTTATTAATATTAACATGTATTTCTATAGTGCCAACTTATTTCATAGCGCTTTACATGGACTAATGAATAAGAAACAATGGAATCTGTTGATTATTTAACATTTAAGAGTTACTCTAAGTTTTAGAACTGATCATACCCAGCTTCAAAGTGCCCAAAAAAATATCTGGAGAGAAAAAATACATTACAGCCTTGCCAAGAACTGCTTAGCTACATTTTCAGGGGTTACTGGTAGCAGAAGGACCCTCACACATCCTTATTATATAGGCTTGGTGCTCAGTGATGGAGGATACAGCAACATCCCAATAAATGTATAGAAGAAACACACAAGACTTGTAGATGCAAAGCAAAACCTTTTTGCTAGTCTGCATTAAACAATTTCCCTGCATCTACAAGTCTTGTGTGCCGGTGTGTTTCTTCTATACATTTTCAGGGGGCGGTGTTATTGGGAGGCCAAGGAACTCCATTTGCACTACTTTACTGAATGTATGGACCCCTGAGTGATGACTCCAGTTCCCGAGGAGCATAAGCTTTGCAGACCAGTGTGGTACAGAACGTATATTAAATGAATTCTCCTGCTTCTTTACCACTCCCTCTTAAATAACTGCTGACTGATCTAGTTCCCAGGAGGATTGGCTAATAATAAACTGTCACATTTTTAACTTCTGTATAAAACAAACTCTGGGATAAAAATATACATCGTTCAGCAACAAATAGTACTGACAAATAATAACAACCAAGAGGCGACTTTCAAGTATAACCAGGGCTATACAAATATGGGACCTGTTATCCAGAATGCTCGGGCCCCCGGGGCTTTCTGCATAACGGATCTTTCCATGACTTGGATCTTCATACCTTAAGTCTACTAGAAAATCATATAAACATGAAATAAAGCCA
>CM044439.1:6951813-6966468 GCA_024363595.1 Xenopus borealis
AGAATTGGCCCTTCTACAATATATCAAAAGTTAACTTGAAGGTGAACCACCCCTTTAAATGTATCAATTAGAACAGTTTTGGGTGGTCTAAAAACCCCGCCCCCCCAACAGCTGCTTTAGAAGGTTGAAAATCACACTTTATAAGGAGACATCAAACAGCAAAAAATGAAAAAAAAAATAAAATAAAACATTTTGTAGGCAATAATCAGTAATATATGGTGTTGCTTTTACATGGTGCTAAAAATGTATATTACCTTTAAAAATAGACCCCTATAGATGATAGACCCCTGTTAGGTGTGTCCTAACAGTCCCTGCCAGAAGCACAGTAGGAGGGGGACAGCCAATCACAGCCCTGCAGTCTTACAAGCACAGACAGGCTTCAGTTCCCTATCAGGTCCTGCTAGCTGCTGATTGGTTCCTGTCCTCCAGAGCAGTGAGCTGAGAGCAGCCAGTTCCCCTGCACAGCCTGGGAATTCAGGGAGCAGGAAGTGGAAGGGAAAGGAGGCATTCTTAGGGTTTTTGCAGAAATATTCAATAAATCAGCCCGAAACACTACTTTTAAAAGCACAATTCTCCCTTAAACATTTAATAAAGCCAATAGGCTGGTTTTGCCTCCAATAAGGATTAATTATATCTTAGTTGGGATCAAGTACAAGCTACTGTTTTATTATTACAGGTATGGGACCTGTTATCCAGAATGCTCAGGACCTGGGGTTTTCCAGATAATGGATCTTTCTGTAATTTGGATCTTCATACCTTAAGTCTACTAGAAAATCATATAAACATGAAATAAAGCCAATAGGCTGGTTTTGCTTCCAATAAGGATTAATTATATCTTAGTTGGGATCAAGTACAAGCTACTGATTTATTATTACACAGAAAAAAGGGATTTTTTTTTTTAATTCGGATTATTTGGATAAAATGGAGTCTATGGGAGAGGAGATTTCTGTAAATCTGAGCCTTCTGGATAACGGATCTTATACCTGTACTTCTGTATATTTGATTCTATTCTACTCTTGGTGCTGCCACTGACTGAATTTGACATATTTCAGCCTAGCAATCACAATGGCAGCTTCCTAAACATTGCCTTTTTGTACTGAGTGATAGCTCTGCTAGCTCTGGCACATGCATTTGCCTTTGCAGCCATTGTTTCACTAGAAGACTAGGCTTTTTCCCTGGGTGGCAGCAGAAAAGCGCAATATCAATCTGCAAAGCCAAAGCCCATTATGTCTCTCTATGGGCAACTAAGAGGGTTCTCTCTGCTGATGCCAAACCTAAAGAGCTAGGTCTTCAGCCAAGTCTGATGGCACTGGATATGTCTGGCCCAATCTCCTGCTGGATACAAGGAAGGCAATTATAACACATCAGGAAGGTTATGGCAAGAGATAAAAACAAAGCTGAAGCCAGACAATGGCAGCTTAGACGAGTATACAACTAAGTAACGTAAATCACAGAAACTAGGGGAACACAGAGAAAGAGGCAAATAATTAAGATAATCCGCAGGTTGTTTTTAGGGATATTATATTTCCTACACACAATGGCAAACCCAGAAAGAGCAGCCGTCACCCAACACAATGGTTTCAACATAGTGTCAAAACTGACTCTACAGCCCCCTCATACAGATACAGGTATGGGACCAGGTTTCTGGAAACCCGTTATCCAGAAAGCTCCAGATTACAGGAAGACCATGTCCCATAGACTCCATTTTATCCAAATAATCCAAATATTGAAAAATGATTTCCTTTTTCTGTGTAATAATAAAACAGTAGCTTGTACTTGATCCCAACTAAGATATAATTAATCCTTATTGGAGGCAAAACCAGCCTATTGGCTTTATTTCTTGTTTATATGAAATTCTATTAGTAGTAGTAGTAGTAGTATCAGCAGCAGCAGTAGTAGTAGTAGTAGTAGTAGTAGTAGTAGTAGTAGTAGAAGTGTGAAGATCCAAATTAAGAAAAGGTCTATTATCCGAAAAACCCCAGGTTCTGGATAACAGGTCCCATACCTGGAATAAATGTCTGGCAACTCTGAAATAAGAGTTCTATGTGTGTCTTTAGCCTTAAAGGGGCTGTTCACCTTTCAGTCAACTTTTACTAAGTTTTAGAATAGCCAACTCTAAGGGTAATTTGTACCCTAGTAACCAGAAGGCTGAAACAGCAAACTGCAAAGCTCAAAGACCACAAATAATAAAAAATGAAAACCAATTGCAAATTGTCTCAGACTATCCCTCTATACATCACACTAAATGTTAATTAAATGGTGAACAAACCCTTTAAAGGTAACAAGTCTAAAACAGAATAAGGGTAGAAATGGTGTATTTTGTATACTAAACATAAACATGAACTTACTGCACCACAAGCCTAATCAAACAAATGATTTATGCTTTCAAAGTTGGCCACAGGGGGCTGTCATCTTGTAACTGTGTTATACATCTTTGCAAGACCAAGACTGTGCACATGCTCAGTGTGATCTGGGTAAGCTTAGGGATCGTCATAAATGATCAAATAATATCTGCCAGAAGCCGATACAGCAAGACTGGTTAATAATCAGAATATACAGACTGCACTGGGTCTGCAGATACAAATCTCTACATGGTCGCCGGCTGTTCTACAGGGAAACAAACAAAGCTGCTTGAGTTCAGGGAAGTAAGGTGGGGGCTCCTCCTGCTGTTTGAAAGTATGATTGTTTCCCTGCAGAGCAGTTAGGGACCATCTGAATTTTTATCTGCAGCCAGTCAGAGCAAGTAACAGTAAACTGTTTTTTAATCATTTGCTTTTCTCTTTCAGGATAATAATGACAGCAGTATCCAAAAAACTGCTACTCTGTGAGACTACATTATTGCTTATGTTTCCATTAAGTCCCTCTTGTATTCAACTTCCAGTCTTGCATTCAAACCGTTGCCTGGTTGCTAGTGTAAGGGACCCTAGCAACAATAAAAATTGGAGAGCTGCTGAATAACAAAAAAATTTAAAAAACAAAAAGGTGACTGCATATTGAGTGCATATTATCTCAAAACATCACTCTTGGGGGGTTATTTACAAAAATCTCAATTTATCTCATTTTATATAACCCCCCCCCCCCCCCCCAAAGCAACATGCCTGATTTAGCTTATTTATTGAAAATGAAAACTCAGTTTAATCGGAAAGGGGAAAAACCCAATAAAAAACAAGTAAACACCTAAACCGCTAAATTTTTTCTAGTTTTTGTCTGAAAAACTGAAAATGTCGGATTTTCAAGCTAAGCCCAGCACAGACCACAAAAACAAAACAATTTCAGCCATCTGGTTGCTATGGTTCAAATTACCCTAGCAACCATGCACGGATTTGTCTAAGAGACTGGAATATGAAAAGGCCTGAATAGAAAGAGGAGTAATAAAAGTAACAATATATTTGTAGCCTTACAGAACATTTGCTTTTTAGATTGGGTCAGTGACCCCCATTTGAAAGCTGGACAGAGTTAGAAGGCTAATCATTCAGAAACTATAAGGAAGAAAACGTGAAGACCAATTGAAAAGTTGCTTAGAAGTAGCCATTGTATAACCTGCCGGTGATACCCAGCAGCAGCACCAGATGAAATACTTCTATAAAGCCCAGAGCATGTCAGTTGCTGGCAGTTAAGTGGGTCACTTTCCCACCTGAGAGCAGGGACTAATTCTGCTCCTGTAGCAGCAGGACGGCTAAATATTATTCATTCATCTATTTGATGGTCATGAGGGTATAATCTGCTTTTTCTGTCTGAGCAGCCTTTAAGTCTCTGCTGGCCGATTAAGTGCAGACAGACGGGGGAATGCAAGAAAAAAAAAGCAAAAATCAGACTAGGCAAGATTTCATTTTTATGGTAAAATGACAAAAATAAACACAGCCACAGAATTACCTTAATGATGATACATCTGAGCCCCTTTCTCCATTGTGAAATATGAAAGTTTACCGGTTTTAAGAAACATGGAAATGAAAGCGTATTTGTGCAGCGATGCTGGTTTTAAATCTCCGATTTCAGCATAAATTGGCCCCGCTTCTCACAGTGCAACAGTCACTCCTGGAAGGGATGAAATACAGGGAGATATTTCACAGGGAGATATTTCACAATTATTATTATTGATAATAATAATAAAGGGGTTGTTCACCATCCAAACACCTTTTTTCAGTTCAGTTGTTTTCACATTGTTCCCCAGAAATAAAGACATTTGTTAATTACTTTCCATTATTTATTTTTTACTGTTGGCGTCTGTGGTTAATTCAGGTGCGGACTCTAAACGGATACAATTTTGCAACATTTAGTTGATACATTTCTCAGCAGCATCTCTGGAGTATCAGCAACTATTGTATCAATTCTAACAGCTGCCTGTGATGAAACCCACAGATTCTGCTCAGCAGGGACAAAGAAATGTATCCATTAAAGGGGTGGTTCACCTTCAAGTTAACTTTTAGTATATTGTAGAAGGGCCAATTCTAAGAAACTTTTCAATTGGTCTTCATTATTTATTTTTCATAGTTTTTTTAATGATTTGCAATTTCCTTCTGTTTCTTTGCAGCTTTCAAATGGGGGTCACTGACACCATCTAAAAACAAATGCTCTGTAAGGCTACAAATGTATTGTTATTGTTACTTTTTATTACTCATCATTCTATTCAGTCCCTCTCCTATTCATATCCCAGTCTCTTATTCAAATCAATGCAGGGTTGCTAAGGTAATTTGTACCCTAGAAACCAAATTGCTGACACTGCAAAATAGAGAGCTGCTGAATAAAAAACTAAATAACTATAAAACCCCAAACAATAAAAAATGAAAACCAATTGCAAATTGTCTCAGAATATCACTCTCTACATTATACTAAAAGTTAACTCAAAGGTGAACAACCCCTTTAAATCAGGGGTCAGCAACCACCGGCCCGCGGCCAAGAACTGTGCTGTGAACAGTCCTGAACTGGGCCACCGAAATTAATCTGGCACGCCCGAATAGGACCCCGGCAACCGGGGATGCCGGTGCGCCCGAATTGAACGCAGATCCCTCTGACCCCTTCCCGAGTCCCCCCGATTGCCGCTGTACAGGTATCAATTTAGGATAGTTTACAGGGGCTGTGACCCCCCCCCCCCACACACGAGCTGATTTACAAGGTGAAAAATGACAACTTAGAAAGTTGTAGAAAGTAATTGGAAAAAGTCGTTATATCTGGTGAACTGTCTGAAGCCAACGAGGTGTTTGAAGGTGAATGACCCCAATATTATCGACAGGTTCAGCGCTGGCCCAACTGTCACCCAGCAATTACACACAGGCATCGCCACACTGTATAAGATTTAAATTGGTCCACAATACAATTAAAGGGAATGTTGGCTCAATGTAGGACATGGCCGCAGATCATCAGAGCAGTCTTTGCTGCTGGGAACTAAGGCTTTTGCAACACTGCTTAATGAGTAACAACAAGGTGTTAAAGCAACAGTAACACCAAAAAATTAAAGTGTTTCAAAGTAATGAAAATATAATGCACTGTTGAACTGCACTGGTGTGTTTGCTTCAGAAAGTCTACTATAGTACTATAGTTTATATAAACAAGCTGCTGTGTAGCCATGGGGGCAGCCATTCAAGCACAGGATACACAGTAGATAACAGATAAGTACTACTATAGTTTATATAAACAAGCTGCTGTGTAGCCATGGGGGCAGTCATTCAAGCACAGGATACACAGTAGATAGATAAGTACTACTATAGTTTATATAAACAAGCTGCTGTGTAGCCATGGGGACAGCCATTCAAGCACAGGATACACAGTAGATAACAGATAAGTACTAGTATAGTTTATATAAACAAGCTGCTGTGTAGCCATGGGGGAAGCCATTCAAAGCCAAAAAAGGATACACAGTAGATAACAGATAAGCTCTGTAGTAAACAAATGGATTCTGCAGAGCTTTTTTTGTTACCCACTGTGTGTCCTGTGCTTGAATGGCTACAGTGGCTGCTTAGTAATAGAGTTGTACAGTTTATAAAGCAGCACAAGGGAGATAAAATAAATCCATCCTAGTGTCTGTGCTGCTGGAGAGTAAACACTGAATAGGAAAGGCTATATCATGTAAGGAGGGATCTATCATACAGAATGCTTGGGACCAGCTGGGGATTATCGGTAATGGGTTTTCCCATAATTTGCAGTACTGTGCATACAATCTACTAAAGAGATCTAATTAAAGGACCCAACCCCATAAGTGTCTCCTCAACAGTGATTTCTGCTCTTCCCATCCATTAGAAGACATTATCTCATTACAAATAAACAGCAAGTTGGGGAAGAAAAAGAAACAAGGGAAGCGGTGCTGCTGGGAAATAGATTGCAAGCCTGTAATCCCAAATGCTGCTTTGTGTGGATCTGAAGCCTCCTCCATTTCTGCAAAAACCAAGTGGTGATTTTATGACCATTATTTTGAGGGGGCAAATGTTAACTTTAAAGGAGAACTAAACCCTAAAAATGAATGTGGCTAAAAATACCATATTTTCTATAGTGAACTTATTGCAGGAGGCTAAAGTTTCAGCTTGTCAATAGCAGCAATGATCCAGGACTTGAAACTTGTCACAGGGGGTCACCATCTTGGAAAGTGTCTGTGACTCTGCACATGCTCAGTGGGCTCTGAGCAGCTGTTGAGAAGCTAAGCTTAGGGGTCGTCACTAATTATCCAGCAGCAGCAGAAAATGAGCTTCCCTGGCTGTAATATAAGCTGATGCTACAGGTTTGCTGATGATTAGGTGTATATTGTGAGTGGGTCCCTAAGCTCAGTAAGTGACAGCAGCACAGAGCATGTGAATCAGTGAATCAGTAGAAAAGAAGATGGGGAGCTACTGGGGCATCTACTGGGGAGACACTGATCTTTACTACTTCTTTAGTTACGCTTTACTTCTCCTTTAAAACAAAATCCTGAACAGCACTACCTACCTATGAAAATGTTAAATCAGCTGGGAGCAGTCAGATAAACAGAAATGAAGAATTGGAAAACTGGATATTCTAATTAAAGGGAAGGTTGACCTTAAAGTTAGCTTTTAGTATGTTATAAAATGTCTCATTCTAAGCAACATTTCAATTGGTCTTTATTATTTATTTTGTATCGTTTTTGAATATTTGCCTTCTTACAATGTTCAAATGGGAGGGGGTCACTGAACCCATCTGGAAAAACAAATGCTCTGTGAGGCTAAAAATGTATTGTTATTGCTAGTTTTTTTATTCCTCATCTTTCTATTCAGGCCTCTTCTATTTATATTCCAGTCTCTTACTCAGATCATAGATTGGATCATGGTTGCTAGGGTACTTTGGATCCTTGAAATCAGAAATTGCTGCTGCTTAATAAAACAAAAGCAAAATAACTCAAAAAACCACAAATAATAAAAAACGAAGACCAATTGCAAATGGTCTCAGAATATCGCTCTCTACATCATACCGACAGTTAAAGGGGTGGTTCACCTTCATGTCAACTTTTAGTATATTGTAGAAGGGCCAATTCTAAGAAACTTTTCAATTGGTCTTCATTATTTATTTTTCATAGTTTTTTAATAATTTGCAATTTTCTTCTGTTTCTTTGCGGCTTTCAAATAGGGGTCACTGACCCCATCTAAAAACAAATGTTCGGTAAGGCTACAAATGTATTGTTATTGCCACTTTTTATTACTTATCATTCTATTCAGTCCCTCTCCTATTCATATTCCAGTCTCTTATTCAAATCAATGCAGGGTTGCTAGGCTAATTTGTACCCTAGAAACCAAAGTGCTGACACTGCAAAATAAAGAGCTTCTGAATAAAGCTAAATATCTATAAAACCACAAACAATAAAAAATGAAAACCAATTTGCAAATTGTCTCAGAATATCACTCTCTACATCATACTAACAGTTAACTCAAAGGTGAACAACCCCTGTAAAAATACTGTGATGTCCGACTCATAAACCCTTATTTGCTGCCTCTACCAGTTCCAGCTCACACCTTCACCACTCGACTCCAGAAAAAAACTAAATATTTTTAGTGCTGTTCTTTTACAAAAACCAGGGATGTACCTAATCCACTATTTGGGATTTGGCGGAATACTGAACCAACCCCCTAATTTGCATATGCAAATTAGGGACAGGAAAGGAAAACCGGTGGACATTTTTTTTTTTCTTCCTTGTCATATGATGCAAAGTCATGTGATTTCCCACCCTGCCCCTAATTTATATATGCAAATTAGGATCCGGATTTGTTCGTCCAGACACAAGGATTCAGCCAAATCCGGATCCTGCCGAAAAAAGGACGAATCCTGGCCAAATCCCGTACCTAATCCTGGATTCAGTGCATCCTTCACAAAAACATAGGAACTTGGCTTAAAGGAAAACTATACCCCCCGAACTATGTAGGTCTCTATAAACAGATATTGAAACCCTGCTTCATGTAAATAAACCATTTTCATAATAATACACTTTTTTAGTAGCATGTGCCATTGGGTAATCATAAATAGAAAATAGCCATTTTAAAAAATAAGGACAGCCTCCTGGGATCCTAGGATCCAGCGGTGCACACAAACATACCAAACAAACTATAAAGTTAGGTCACATGAGCCAATTAACAGACAGAGTTGTGTCTTTTGCTTCCACACTTCTTCCTGTTACAGTTAGAGCTGAAATATTTCTGGTCAGGTGATCTCTGAGGCAGCACACAGACCATCACCCAATGGGGGTTCAAGGCAAGAGATGTAAAAGGGCGATATTTATTTACTTAAATATATATACCAGGTAGGTAAGATTCTTTAATATGTCACTTGATTTGATATAAACTATCTGTTGCTCAAATATTCATTTTCGGGGTATAGTTTTCCTTTAATTCCTGCCATTTGGCCTCATGCCCAATCAATAGTGTGAGTTACAAGTACAAGTTAGCCAACAACAAAATGATGAGCCCTAAAGGGTAAGTAAACAATGACTTCTGCACCGTGGGTTAAAAGCGCTGCGTTCCAGTTATGACCAGTGAAAGCCAGTGCTGATGATGATGATGATGATGATGAAGATTCCGCAGGAGGGAAAGACAGAGCCTAGAGGCATCTTGCAGTAATGTCACTTCCATTCAAGCACACACACATCTATCACTTTCATGCTTTAGTTGATCATCTAGAATGCTGGGGTCTGTCGGATAACAGATCTTTCCGTAATTTTGATCTCCATACATTAAGTCTTCTAGAAAATCATGTAAAAGTTTGCCAAGAAGAAAAAATTGGCCCCAAAAAAAAAAAAAAAAACGCAAGAAAACCCACACATAAGGAGTAAGAATAAATACCCAGAGACAATGCTTTTGTAGTGAGAATAAACGTGGCAAAAAAAACAAAAAAAACACCCATTGACTTTAATGTCATTGGAGTGAGAAAATATTGGAGACTTGAATATATCTTGCTTAAAAAAAACAAAAAAAAGTCGCACAACAAAAAGTTTCCGCAGTATTAGTGCTGCGTTATGAATATTTAGATCAATATATGTACAGGTGTGGGACCTCTTGTCCGGAAAGCTCGGGACCTGGGCTCTTCCAGATAAGGGATCTTTCTGTAATTTGGATCTTCATCATATAAACATTAAATAAACCCAATAGGTAGGTTTTGCTTCCAATAAGAATTAATTATAGCTTTGTCAGAATTAAATTCAAGGTACAGGTATGAGACCCTTTATCCAGAATGCTCTGGATGGTGTTTCTGGATAATGGATCTTTCCATAATTACCTTAGGTCTACTAGAAAATCATATAAACATGAAATAAAGCCAATAGGCTGGTTTTGCTTCCAATAAGGATTAATTATATCTTAGTTGGGATCAAGTACAAGCTACTGTTTTATTATTACACAGAAAAAAGGAAATGTGTTTTAATATTTCGATTATTTGGATAAATTCTGAGCTTTGTGGATAATGGATCCCATAACTGCATAAATGTGACATCATCAGACACGCAAGTAACAGGGTGCACCTAACGATACCTTGGCTTAAAGGGGTTGATCACCTTCCAAACACTTTTTTCTGTTCAGTGGTTTTCAGATTGTTCTCCATAAATAAAGGCTTTTTTCAATTACTTTCCATTATTTATTTTTTACTGTTTTTCCAAAATCTAAGTTTAAAGTTAAAAGTTGGTGTCTCTGGTGTTAGAGTCTGGGGCAGCTCAGTAATTCAGGTGCAGATTCAAATCTGATACAATTTTGCAACATTGAACTGATACAACTCACAGCAGCATCTCTGGAGTATTAGCAACTATTGTATCAATTCTAACAGCTGCCTGTAATGAGACCCAGAGATGCTGCTCAGCAGGGACAAACAAGAAATGTATCCTTTAAATGTATCAGTTTAGAACAGTTGGGGGGGGTGTCGGCGAACCCCCCCTCCCAGAGCTGCTTTACACTTCAATATACTTTACACTTCAATATGAGAAAACGGTTACAAATAGAAAATAGACAGTAATTGGAAAAAGTCGTTATTTCTGGTGACCTATCTGAAAACAAGTAGTTGCTTGAAGGTGGACAACCCCTTTAATGGTAATAGGGGGGGGGTTTACCCGACCTGCACCCGACCCAAGCCCGACTTCCCTTTATAGTTCCGTGGTGACCCGCCCTGCCAATGACATCACAAAAGGGGCAGGGCTATAAAGCAGGAAGCCAGCAGCGTACGGTGGTGGTAGGGTTGCCACCTTTTGAAAAATGTTATACCGGCAGGCGGGGGCCAAAAGGGGCGTGACGTCAAAAGGGGCATGACATGACGTCAAAGGGGGCGGAGCCACGCAAAGGATCGGCTGAAGACGCGAGAAAGGTAAGTTTTTATTAGATTTAAGGCAAGGCAAGGGCCATTTTTAAGGGGCATTTCAAATTTACCGGCAGCTACATTGCCGGTAAATTTGTAATACTGGCCCCGGCCTTGGCTGGTGTTTTACCGGCTAGGCCGGTAAAATACCGGCTGGGTGGCAACCCTAGGTGGTGGGCAGGGAGAGCAGGAGAAAGAGCTTGACCCGGACCTGCCCACCATATGCAAAGGGGGGTGCGAGGTCAGTCCGAACCCGACCGACCCATGGATCCTGTGGGCATGGGGCCGGCCTGCACATCATTAGGGTGGTACCATTAACATCCAGGTCACCAAGCAAACATAGTAGCCTGACTATATGTCCACGTATTGCTGCCTGTGCAGATGAACCTATTGAGCAGTATTTCTGCACTTATAACAATACCATAAGTGTAACTATACCAAGCAATGCCGTCATCTCTTCCTGCTTATGCCACACAAGGGATTTACAGCTGGTTACATTTGCAGCAGGAAAATCTCAATTGTTACAAAAGCAACAAAAAAAAAACGGGTGCACTTTGCAGGAAATGTGAAAAGGGTTAAATAATGACAATGAGTGCAAGCTCCTTTGTGACGAACCGCTCAGCTCTATCTTTAAATGAATACATTCACAGGATAGGGGTAAAAGAAAAATACACACGCAAGTCCTATAAATTGATGTATTTCTGCTCCAAAGCATCCAGGTATCATTAAACATCTCTACGGTAGTGCAAGTTTTTTTTTTTTATTAATTAATCACTAACCCGTTTACAAAAAATACAAAACAGTAATGGTTCATACAGTTCTACCTTACATATACATATATATATATATATATATATATAATACAATGATTGTATGTTTAAAGAAAACAAAGGGGGTGGGTGAGAGCTGCCCAGGGCACACAAAGAGGAGGCACATGCGAATGGCTGGCACAGTCCAGGAATGTCTTGGGTATATTTGCCAGTACAACACAACGAAAGAAAAGATTCCAAAACATCGAAATGTGACAATAGTGAAACAACGTTACTGTCCGCCCCTCTGTGCGCCCCGCTGTACCCCATTAAACAGACAATAGGAGGGCAGAGGCTTCTGTATAATCTCAGTAACATTCGGGGTTAGAATTCGCAGACGCAAGAAAAGTGAGAAAAAGGAAAGGAATCTCCTACCGTTAAGAAACGCAGAGAAGTGCCAGGAGCTTGAGTGCTGCAAAGCTTCTCTAAAAAGGGGAGTGTACAGCAGAGCCTTCAGCGTTGGGAACAAAGGGAAAGTAATCGCTACAAGGCGCAGAGCAATCTGCATGCAGCCAGGAGCTTGAGATTTCATGGAATCAAGAAATTGTCCCTCTATGGATTTAGCTAAAAATCTGGACCATTTACAAAAAAAAAAATAAAGCTGGAACTGCCCAGGTCCAGTGATCATTTGGCATGAAAGATCCAAATTCCATAAAGATCCCTTATCGGGAAAACTCCATGTCCTGAGCATTCTGGATAATAGGTGCCATACAGGTATGGCACCTGTTATCCAGAATGTTTGGAACCTGAGGGGTTTCCAGATAAAAGGATATTTCTGTACTTTGGATCTTCATTATTGTTAACAGGTATTTTATAGCACCAACATATTTCATAGTGCTGTATCTTCATTTATGTCTACTAGAAAATCATATAGACATGAACTTAACCCAATAGGCTGGTTTTGCTTCCAATAAGGATTAATTATATCTTAGTTGGGATCAAGTACAAGCTACTGTTTTATTATTACAGGTATGGGACCTGTTATCCAGAATGTTTGGAACCTGGGCTTTTCCAGATAATGGATCTTTCTGTAATTTGGATCTTCATACCTTAAGTCTACTAGAAAATCATATAAACATGAAATAAAGCCAATAGGCTGGTTTTGCTTCCAATAAGGATTAATTAAATCTTAGTTGGGATCAAGTACAAGCTACTGTTTTATTATTACAGGCATGGGATGCATTATCTGGAGACCCGTTATCCAGAAAGCTCCATATTACTGGAAGGCCCTCTCCCATAAACCGCATTATAATGAAATAACTCAAATTTGTAAAAATGATTACACCTTTCTCTGTAACATTAAAACATTAGCTTAAACTTAATCGCAACTAAAATACAATTCATCCTTATTTGAGGCAATAACAATCCTACTGGGTTTATTTAACATTTGAATGATTGTTAGACAATGCACGGAGATCCAGATTATGGAAAGATCCCTTAATCCGGAAAACCCCAGGTCCTGAGCATTCTAGATATCGGTGCATGCAGCAGTTGGAGCAATTTGCTGGTTTGCGACCACTTCGCATGCGCCGAATTGGCTGGAAATTTCCGAAGAAGACCTGGAAGAAGACCTGGAAGACGGCTGGGGTGAACTGCGATCCCTGAATCTGCACCTAGGGGTAAGTAAAACATTAGGGGCATTTCCCCGGGTGGGCAGCTAAACTGGGGGGGGGACTATGTGGGGTGGGGGAAGGAGTTTTTTTTGGTAAAGGGTTCAATTCTCCTTTAAGGAATGAAGATCCAAATTATAGAACCATCTGTTATCCAGAAAACCTCAGCTCCTGAGCATTCTGGATAACAGGTCCCATACCTGTAGTGAGCCAAATCCAAGCACTAGGTTGTCTTAGAATTCTGAGCAAAATCCAGAAGAAATGCAACACCTGGGCATGTCAGTCTCTGCTGTCCATTGGTTTTGGATTCAGTATTGCTGAGCAACAAGGTTTCTGCTGAATCTGGCAGAAAGTTCTGGCATTCAAGTGAATACTAAATAGGGATCCACTGTTTTGGATTCGGCCGAAAACCCGAATCCTTCCAGAAAGATCTGGCTGAATACCAAACCGAATACGAACCCTAATTTGCATATTCAAATTATGGGTGGGAAGGGGAAACCATTTTTTACTTCCTTGTTTTGTGCCAAAATGTCATGTGATTTCCCTCCCTGGACCTAATTTGCATATGCATTCGGCCAGGCAGAAGGATTCGGCCGAATCCAAATCCTGCTGAAAAAGGCAGAATCCTGGATTCAGTGCATCCCTAATGCTAAACCTAATTTTAGATTTGCATGCTTTTACCAAAAAAACGCTATGTCTAAATACAGGTATGGGTTCCGTTATCCGGAAACCAGCTATCCAGAAAGCTTTGAATTACGGGATGGCCATCTCCCATACTCATTTTTATCCAAATAATCCACATTTCTGTGTAATAATAAAACAGTAGCTTGTACTTGATCCCAACCAATATATAATTAATCCTTACTGGAGGCAAAAACCAGCTTAATGGATTTATATAATGCTTACATGATTTTCTAAGGTCCAAATTATGGAACGATCAGGTTCTGGTTCTGAGCATTATGGATAGCAGGTTTACCTGTATAAATCAAAGGTGCTAGTTCACTACCATTATACAAAGGTGTATATAAAACTGACATCACAATGGGGTGTTTATAGCAGGCAGTTAGCAAATTGCCAGCAGGTTATGAGCTATACACGTGAGGATGAGCATCACAGACAGGCAGCACATTTGCAGATTATACACATATATGTTCCTTTGAGGACACCGCACAGCAGGTAGGTCCAATTGTGTCATTAGCTGTGTGTTATTTTATTCTCATTTTACTCTTGTGCAAAGCCCTTAGCTTAGTGTGAACGCTGATCCCAATATACTCAAGTGACTGCTGGGAAATACAGGGGCAACAGCAGAACATGGCAGTGAGGAGGTGCCAAGGCGCCCCATTTATCACTAGCCCACTAACTTGGATATTGTGATGCCCACGTAGCAGTGACAAACTGCTAGCCCACATGATGGCTTAGGGCTAGTCCAGACGGGGAGATTCGGGGGCGATCCGTCGCCTGGCGACTTCTCG
>CM044439.1:7007358-7019275 GCA_024363595.1 Xenopus borealis
CTGAGAAGATATCCGGCTACACTTGGGTCTTAGACATCTGATGAGATCTTGAAGGGTTATCATGAGCCGGATATCAATGCTAATCCTCCTCCCACACCATGAGAAGGAACATTCCAAAGAGCTGGAATAACATATATTATATATACATATTATTTGTCTTTGCTCTCCACCTTGGAGTGTCAGGTATCTGGTGAAATGACAACTTACTCTCCGCACACACAAACAAATAGTGATTTATGCATGTTCCAATAATGTATAATTAATGCCTGAGAGTAAGACGGGAAGGACTTTAGCTGTTAATCTTCTGTGTAACTTTTATTTGGACTTCAGTCAACACTGTTTATTTTTACTAATATTGGCAATAATATTCGGAGAAACTCCAACAGAATGTTAATGCCTCCCCCCACCCAATGACATGGGCTGCTAATGAGAAACATTCAATTATACATTTGTTATAAGTTGGGAAACATTAAAGAGGCACTGTCTTAATTTTATAATGTTTGTCCATCAAAGAAATAAAATAAAGTAAAATATTAACATTACAGGATTCCTTTTATTTTGTTATTCCCCTAACTTTTATAAAAATTTAACTTTGGCCCAAGTTGCTATTAAAGGAACAGTAACACCAAAAAGTTAACGAGTTTTAAAGTAAAGAAAATATCATGTAGTGTTGCCCTGCGCTGTTGAAACTGACCTGTTTGCTTCAGAAACACTACTATAGTTCATATAAACAAGCTGCTAAGTAACAATGGCGGAAATTGAAATACGGCTATATGGCACAGGATAAGTAATGGATAACAGATAACATTATGTTCTACTGAGTTTATCTGTTCTCTGCTATGTAACTTGAGCCTTTTCTCCTTTGACTAGTTGCCCCCATGGCTACACAACAGCTTATTTATATAAACAATAGTAGTGTTTCTGAAGCAAACACTGCAGTTTTACCAGTGCAGGGCAACACTGCATTATATTTTTATTACTTTAAAACAATTTCATATTTTGATGTTACTGGTCCTTTAACATGGACCTTTTTTATGACCCACTATGGAAGGCAAAAAATGGTCAATAACAGAATATTGCATTGGACTGGCCTGCCAAGATACTGAGTAATATGCCAATGGGGTTGGACCCTCACTTTCTATTCTAAGTCTTAGTGCAAGGTTTAGCCCAGTAGTATTGGCATTCCAGGCAAAGTACTTGGCTCAGCAGGGGTGTAACTACAGAGCAAGCAGACCCTGCAGCTGCAGGAGGGCACACAAGGTATATGGGTTGTGAGAGGCCCTAATTCATATACAATTTAAATATTGTTAAAACAAGTCAAACACTAGACACTTTGGGGGCCTGGAGAATAACTTGCTGGGGCCCAGTAATAACTATTTATGCAATTGCTGCACATTAACATCATGATCCCTGGTCCGAAACTACCCCAACTGCTTGCTCCCCCCTATGCTCTCCCTGGTCTTCTGTCTGTTAATCACCCCTCCTGCAATTGCTCCCCCAGTCTCATCTGTGTTTATTCTGCCTACTCTCAGCTCCATGCTAGGCCACTCTACATTGCTACTGTTTCCTTCTCTCTGCCTTTGCACCAGGGGTCCCCAACGTTTCTTATCTGTGAGCCAGACTGAAATGGAAAAAGTAAGTGGGGATGTCAAATAAGGGCTGTGATTGGCTGTTTGGTAGCCCCTATTAGAGTCCTGCAGCGGGTCGGGTACCCTGCGGGTTGCTCGTAGAATTTCTGGGTGCGGGTATAGAAGCGGGCCGGTGGTTCTGCAGGTTGGCGGGTTGAGGGTCGGGTCGCGGATCCTCGCTATAGGGATTTTTACTCCTTTTTCTGAGCATTTCCACTACTGATGATGTCACATCCGGTTTACAATAACAGCACTTCCTGTTTTACTCTTTTTTTTTTCTGATCCTGGCTACTTCCGATGATGTCACTTCCTGTTTATGATGACAGCACTTCCTGATTCTTGATGGTCAGCGGGTCGCGGGTCCGGGTTGCGGATCACGGGTTGCGGGTACGGTTCGGGTCCCGGGTCCAAGCGGGTAAGAATGCGGGTCGCGGGTCCGGGTTGCGGGTTGCGGGTACGGGTTGGGTTCGGGTCCCAAAAAATGGACCCGCGCAGGACTTTGGCCCGTATGTGGACTGGCAGCCTACACAAGGCTCTGTTTGGCAGTACAACTGGTTTTTATACAACCAAAACTTGCCTCTAAGCCAGGAATTCAAAAATAAGCTCCTGCTTTGAGGCCACTGGGAGCAACATCCAAGGGGTTGTGAGTAACATATTCCCCCTGGTTGGGGATCACAGCTCTGGGCATAAGATGGTGACCTGCAGTAACTGGTTAAACTATAATAAAGTTGACACCATCTCTCCATGTAATGGCTTCCAGATCTGCAGAGAGTACAGGTTGGAACACAGAGTAAGTTTAAAGTGAATTGTGCTGATCCATGCACCTTCAAGTACCCGAGAAGTAGTTATTTGGCAGGAGTCTTTGGAGTTTTACTTGCTCTTTATGGGGGTGTAGGCCTGGCGGAAGGAATTGGGGTAACAGAAAAGAGAAGAACAAAGCAAAAGGGGATGAAGATGCAATAGACAATAAAGGATAAGAATGGACCTTATCATAAGCAGGAAAGTAAAGGGCAGAAGAAGAGAAAGTACAAGGGGTACAAACAGAAAACCATAACAAGTGGAAGTAAAGAGGAAAAATACAAATATATGGGGAGCAGAAAGAAAAAAGAATGGGGAGTGAAGGAGAGAACAAAATAAAAGGGGAGAGAAGTTGAAGGAAACCTTTGCAGGGGCTCCATGGGTGCCGAGGTGAAGGGTCTTTCAGAAACCACAAATCAGATGACAGTTGCAGCCGCAAGACACTGGCACTTGGTCAGTACAACAAATGGGTCGTTGGGGTTTCTGTCTTGGGGTGTGAGACACACAGGGCTGTGCCATTGCTCTACACTAAACCAAAAACCTTAATAATTCAAGTCTTCATCCGTTATTTATGGGCAAGTTTAAGATGTGACAAAAGTGAGAAGTGAAGCTTTTCTGTGACACGTATCTGCTGAACTCAATACGCGCGGTATTGTTATATGTTCATGGGGAGTTTCGTTACAGCGAGGATTCCATACCGAACGTAAATCTTTAACTTTACCACTAAATACACAATTCCGTTTACAGTAAAAAATACAGGAATTGGATCAGTTTTCCCAGAAACCTGTTATCCACAAAGCTCCAAATTACAGGAAGACTGTCTCCTACAGACTCAATTTTAATCAAATAATTTAGAACATTTCTTTTTTCTGTGTAATAATAAAACAGTAGCTTGTACTTGATCCCAACTAAGATATAATTAATCCTTATTGGAAGCAAAACCAGACTATTGGCTTTATTTCATGTTTATATGATTTTCTAGTAGACTTAAGGTATGAAGATCCAAATTATGGAAAGATCCATTATCTGGAAATCCCCAGGTCCTGAGCATTCTGGATAACAGGTCCCATATATGTCCCTTGTACTTGATCCCAACTAAGATATAATTAATCCTTATTGGAGGCAAAACCAGCCTATTGGCTTTATTTCATGTTTATATGATTTTCTAGTAGAATTAAGGTATGAAGATCCAAATTACAGAAAGATCCCTTATCCAGAAAATACTAAGGGCATGCACAGGCATTGAATGATTTGGTTTTCAGTTATTAGAGGATGAAATGAAAGATTGTTTTAAATATCGTAAATATTGTCAATCTGGCCTTAATGCAGAAATATGATTGGACCCAGGATGGAGGCAACCTTCCCCTTGGACTTGGACACTAAGGGCCCTCCAGTGAAACTAATATCAAA
This sequence comes from Xenopus borealis, assembly GCA_024363595.1. NCBI lineage: Eukaryota > Metazoa > Chordata > Amphibia > Anura > Pipidae > Xenopus > Xenopus borealis. Next base: position 7,011,195 of record CM044439.1, read on the forward strand.
GGCCCACCAATCCCTAATAATGTCTTTATCTTCTATTTATACTGTGCACATTATTCCCGAGAAACTCCAGTCCTATGTAGTTATCAGCTTCCCTGGTTTGTCCTTCACATCTGTGCCAATGAATTTTGTATCTCCCTTTTCCCTCTTTCCTTCTCTTTCATGATTTGGAAAGCACAAGCAGAACCTTAAAAAGATAGTAATGATTTGATCCTCTGCTCCATAAAGGGAGAAGGGCCCACCCAGATCAGGCCCACCCCGGGGAATTTGCTGGTAGCCCAGCAGGCCAGTAACCTTCCAACTTTTACATTACCCAAACTCTGAGAAGCAAATGCTACAAAGAAGATTTTATATTCCCAACCCAGACTGATTGATTAAACATTCCATTCCTTCCTTCTTGGTGGAACCTTAGCTGTTCAGCTCGCTGACCTCCTCCTGTCTCTCAGCAACTAATGAACACTGGAATAAGGTGGAGGTCCACATGATATGGCACATACACTCAGTAGCATCTTTTTGGTTCTATAAAAAAAAAAGCAGTTGACAGGGTGTTTAGCTTCTTCTATCTTCTTGAGACTCTTGTTTTCCTCAGATGACCCCCGACATCTCTGATCCCCAGGATGAATCAAACCATAAGGGAGTGCCACTTTATGCTGATCAAGTAACTGCCTTGTTCCTTGTAAGTACGACCCTGTGAGGTACTTCCATGGTACTGACCCTTCCTTCCTCCAAGATGAAGCCTCAGCTACTCAACTATGTGGCCTACACCCATGTCTCCTCATCTACAGTCATATCACTACATTGCCTATGTAATACCTAAGCCAACTCTCTAAGGTTGCTGACCCCAGACCCTTTGGTCACATTGGCACTACCTCCTAAATCAGGCCTTGAAACGTCAAGTACATAGAGGCCCAAATAGCCTCCCACCAGCCCAATAAATAATGAATCTCTGCGGCATCTTACAACAAAGCTTCAGGAATTTACCAAAATCCACAGACTACCAGTCCTGGTCTACTTGGACATACTTCACACTGTCTTGTATAGAATCCCAAAGCCAATCCCCTCCTGAGTCCTGACTGATACTTAGGCATCAAAGTATTTAGGTCCGATGCAACCCTAGGAACTAATCCTAGCAATGTCACACCCATGCATCATATCCAGCAGACAGCCCAGCAAGCCCTATACCCCTCACCGCCCATCGTTGGAAAGTCTCCCACGGTGGGAGGATTTTTTAAAAACTGTTCTCAAATGAATTTATTTATTATTATGGAACTCAAGGTCATCACCAAATATTGACGCCCTAGGCACAGGCCCTTGGATGCCAATCAGGTCCGGACTGAGAATTAAAATAGGCCCTGGCATTTCAGGTACACAGAGGCCCAATCAGCCCACACAGAGGCCCAAACAGCCTCCACCAGCCCACTAAATACTGACTTTCTATGGGACCTTATAGCAGCCCATCTGGCATTTGCCCTAACCCACAGATTGCCAGTCCAGGCCTGATGCCAATCAATAAATATGGTATTTAGGCACCGCCTCCTATGGAAACTTAATCTAAAGCGTATTCCCTGCTCAATACTGCCATCTAGTGAGTAAACAATGTACTGTAACTACACCACCTTCACACTTCTCACCTGTTTAACAAAGCAACGTCACTATAAATACTAGAATAATGGCTCTGTAGAAATGTATATATATATATGTGCTGAGAATCCAAGTAACAATCATCGCAGAGTAAATTCAATTCCAAACCAAAATCCTAAAAGAACAGAAGATTTCCTTTCTATCAAGTCTCTTTGTTTCCAGCAGAAACCTCTGGCTGCAGTTAAATGAATGCGTTGCCTGCCACCTACTGACTTGGCCCAGGACTTTTTTGTTGTTTTTGTAGAATTCCGAAAAACACTTTCACATTGATTTATAGCTCAAATCAATATACAACATACGTCCATAAATATATAAAGATACATATTTATTCTTTGCTAGTTGCTCTAATTCTTCCAAAAACAAACACCGGGTGGGGCAATAAAATCACAGCCTTGTGTTCATTTTGTGAATTGCCCGACTTTTTCGGCATGAAATGCACAATAGCAAATTATGAGCTAAATGAGGTCTGTGAACTGTAAAGGGGTTGTTCACCTTTAAAGGAACAGTTACATTAAAAAATGAAAGTGTTTTAAAGTAAGAAAAATATAATGCAGTGTTGTCCTTCACTGTCTGTGTTTGCTTCAGAAACATTAGTATTGTTTATATAAATGAGCTGCTGTGTAGCAATGGGGGCAGCCATTCAAAGGAGAAAGTGCTCAGGTTACACAGCAGATAAGCTCTGTGAAACATAACGGTGTTAGATTATCCACTATTTAACCAGCCGTACAGTTTTTTTTTCCAATTTCTGCCATGGCTACACAGCAGATTATTTATATAAACTATAGTAGTACTTATCTGTTATCTACTGTGTATCCTGTGCTTGAATGGCTGCCCCCATGGCTACACAGCAGCTTGTTTATATAAACTATAGTAGTACTTATCTGTTATCTACTGTGTATCCTGTGCTTGAATGGCTGTCCCCATGGCTACACAGCAGCTTGTTTATATAAACTATAGTAGTACTTATCTGTTATCTACTGTGTATCCTGTGCTTGAATGGCTGCCCCCATGGCTACACAGCAGCTTGTTTATATAAACTATAGTAGTACTTATCTGTTATCTACTGTGTATCCTGTGCTTGAATGGCTGCCCCCATGGCTACACATCAGCTTGTTTGTATGAACTATAGTAGTGTTTCTGAAGAAAACACAAATCAGTTTTACCAGTGCAGGACAACTTTACATGATATTTTCAAAACACATTAATTTTTTGGTGTTACTGCTCCTTTAAATTAGCTATTAGTATGATGTAGAAAGTGCCGGATTGCCAGTCCGGGCCTGCTCTGGACCCCCAGTCTGACACTTTTATCCTAACTTGCTTAATATTCAGCAAATATTTCACCTCTATAGAGCTCTCTTTATTACTTTGTTTATCTCGTACTCGTATTTTGGGTCCATCTAGTAATGGGGAACACAGAAATAGGCTGGTATTTTTTACAAAAAACCCTGGTTGTAGTGTTCAGGTGTGGAGGTTAGAAGTTCTACAAGAAATGTTGTGTTATGATGAGGGTCTAGCTGCCGCTTCAGTCCATGTACAGTCTATACCAGGGGTCTGCAACCCGCGGCTCTTCATCCTGATTGTTGTGGCTCGGTCATGTCGTCTATACAGACCTCGCACCTGCTTGTGGCTTCTTCAGTGTGCGACCGCCGTAAGCTAATGGTTAGGGCTGTATAGAGACGTCCCAGGAGTGACAGACCAGAGAATATCATCTCAGCTCCTCCCTGTGCTTCCCTGGTACTATTGCTAGAATCCCTTTAAGAGCCCTGGCAGATTTGAGGATGTCAACGATCCCACCTAGGGTTCCCACCCGGCCGGTATTTTACTGGCCTAGCCGGTAAAACACCAGCCAAGGCCGGGGCCGGTATTACAAATTTACCGGCAATATAGCTGCCGGTAAATTTGTAATACCCCTTAAAAAAGGCCCTTGCCTTGCCTTAAATCCACTGAAAACTTACCTTTCTCGCGTCTTCAGCCGATCGCTCACCATGGCCCGCCCCTTTTTCATCACGTCCCGCCCCTTTTTGCATCACGTCCCGCCCCTTTTTGGCCCCGCCCGCCGGGGGAAAAAGGTGGCAACCCTAATCCCACCCCATTTTCTTACGTCATCAATGCCGACTCCAGCCCTGATGTGAGGGAAGGCAGTAGAGACTGGCAGGCCGTGAGATAAGGGGTTGGACCCCATTAGGGTGTTGGTTAACTCTCTAGACCCCCCTCCCTCTCTACAGTTACTACATTACACAGGTCAAAGTGGAGATTGTTTACCTGCTCCGTCCAATAACCCGTAGGAGTAGTATAGGCGAATTAAGCTCATTCCTGTCTTGAGTATTTCCATGTGACTCAAACAACTGGTCGGGATTCCTTATTCCTCCGTTTCCCAAGAACACTGTCGAGATCAAGCGGGGTCCCTTATTACTGGCATAAAGATGAGCCTGGGGAGCATGTGCCACAAGTTGCTGTGCCAAAAGGAACAACGTGCCTGGTGCCGTTCTGTGCCGAGTGTGGTCAGTGTCCAACAAGGAATAGCTGCAATTTGTAGCAACTCACTCTCCCTCTCTCTCAAAGAACAAAGGAGAGTGTCTAGCGCCCCCTCTCACCGGGGCTATAGAGCTGCTACCTCTTACACCAACGCAACGTTTCCTCCCAGCAGCTCCTTCTGCTCCGCTTTCCAATTTGGTGAGCCCCTGTCTGGCCCGTAGAGACACTGTCTAACATTTTTTCCCAATGTGAAGCACGGCTATAGCATGTAGAGAACCCCGGAGCAGCTCTTACAGCATGGAGGTGGGAACCGTGCAGCAGCATACCCCACACTTTTCAAAGTTTATAAGCTGTGTTATGTTTTGCGGCTCCAGACTATTTTTCTTTAGCGGAAGAGGGGGCAAAATGGCTCTTTTGGTAGTAAAGGTTGCTGACCCCTGGTCTATACACTGTTACATTACAGCCTTCAAGGGTGCCCAGTCTAAATCCCTGCACACAACAGTCATTTCCCAGCTCTCCCCTTTAGATCTACAGATATATCCCACATTCTCTGGACCATTTGACCATTCTCTTGACACTTATCCAAATTTCTTTTAAGCATATACAAAGTGCAGAGTATTATTTTCTTTGTATAATTGTACAGTGTTTGAACAGCCATAGAAAGCACTTTTTTTGAGTGCCATGACTCCATCTTCACAGAACTTTTTAAACACATTTTGTCCCAATAAATCTAAAGGCATGCTCACAAATCCTACAACATTGACTGCTATGAGGGTCTATTCATGGATCTATAAGGTTGAACTTGGACTTTGTCCGTTGTTGAAGATCTCCTCCCAGGTATCCTTATATCATATTTCTACGGAAATCTTTGGAGGGATACATTCCTGCTCTCTTGAAGGATCTATCTACACTCCACAGCCGATCTTTTAACCTGTCCGATCGATTGAACGAACTATAGGCATGGAAAGATAAATGTTGGGACGCTCCACACATGATCTGAAAATCGGACGAATACTCGATTCGGATCTCTACGTCTACAGCAAGATTTAGACAGAATTTCACTCTGTGCTAAACGGAAGAGTTGAAGAATCATCATGGTCATTAAAAGCTGTGGATCAAGACCTGAAGGAACATTTAGGCAAGTTTCAGGGCAGGTAACACAAAGAACCCTCCAGAAACTCAGGCATGGGTCAGGGCAGGTAACACAAAGAACCTTCCAGAAACTCAGGCATGGGTCAGGGCAGGTAGCAGATCAGCCAAGTACAGAACACTTTGGATTGAAAACTAAGGAACCTCCAGGATATACCTGTAGCAAAGCCAGGAACACTCAGGAACTTAGACCCACAAAGTGGAGTAGAATGGTTAGACAACCGGCTATAGACAGAAATAGAAACACACAGCGTGGGCGAAACAATGAACATAGGCACGCTGATATTACCGGCTTACAACTGGAACCAATCACTGTGATTCCCTTAGAGCCACGCTCAGTGGTCACAAGGCAAAATCAATGTCTTATGACCACTGATTGATTCTCATCCATTAACGTTTAAAGCAGAGGAAGCAAGGAGCTGGCAAAGGAATTAGTATGTGCGTCTCTATATAGTACTATAAATAGGTGGCGCTACCTTATTAAATGTAAAAAGCTTCAAGAAGCAAGAGAAACGGCCTACAGCTTCCTAATCTCGATAAGGGATAGATTGATACAATATAAGGTTCTTCATCAAATTTATATAACCCCACTTAAACAAAAAAAAATTGGAAAAAGACAAGACGATCTGTGCCCTCGATGCAAACTTCCAGGTGCAAATTTTATCCACATGATCTGGTTCTGCCCCCCAGTGCAGTTATTCTGGACCAAGGTAATGGACACTCTAGCCACTGAACTGGGCACAACGCAGATAGTGGACCCGGTGGTTTACTGGGAGTGATTGATGACCTAATACCAAACAATGTAGCCAGAACTCGGCTACGCTCCCGTATGTTTTACGCTAAAAAAGCACTGGATGGGGAACACCCCTCCTACCATATCCTGCATGTATGAAACAAGGGGGGTACCAGGTAAATTTGACAAAGTATGGGGGGCCTGGTGTGACCAAGACTCACTGGCATTCGCATGATCTATATTTTCTACCTTATCTCCCTATTTCTACAGTCGCTAACACAAGCTGCTTATAATAACAGCTATAGGAATGACGCTTTATCTGCACCAACGTAGGCATTACAATCTTATTTTATCCATATCTTTAGCCATTACAATCAATCACAACTGTAATATGGACATGTCTTGTTTAACTGTTTTGTGTTGTTAAAATATTAAAATATACCTATGTAAAAAGCTTCATTACACAACGGCTACACTTTCCTGTTTGCCAATGTGTCTTCTCCATCTGCAATTCTCCTCCACCTCTCCTCTACGTAGACCTCCTCTTGGCACTAGTGCCGGGTCATCTCAGCTCTGTAGCCGTGACTTGGGGTGAGCTGACTGGAGTAAATTCTTCAGTAATCACCCAATATACAGTACACATACACTTATTAATTCCTCTCAATAGCTAATATAAAGTTACATTTATGGTTGTTGTGTTGGCCATTAAAAGTCTAATGTAACTAAATTACACATACAGGACATTCTAAAGGTCCAAATATTTGTCTAGTGAGTTTGTGGGCTATAGCAGGTGGTAAAGACAGGGCTGGGGAGCAACACAAGAATCAAACATCCGAATAAGGACTGTGATTGGCTATTTGGTAGCCCCTATGAGGACAGTCAGCCTACAGGAGACTCTGTTGGGCAGTACATGTGGTTTTTATGCAAACAAACTTTGCCTCCAAGTCTGGATTTCAAAAATAAGCACCTGCTTTTAGACCACTGAGAGCAACATCCAAGGGATTGGTGTGCTTCATGCTGCATGGGAGCCCCCATTGTGGATCACCCTCCTAAGGGGTAATTAACCAAGTAGAGGACTGGGGCAAAGTGCATCAACTTCCAAAATGTACCTTTTTTTGTAGTGTGCACACTGCATTTCAAAGAATTTCTACTCCACAATAGATATAGAGACCTAACATTCAAATTATTTTGTAAATTCGATCGAATTTCGAATCATTCATGTGAATACATGTGAATTTTGTAAATCTGCCCCTTAGTTCCAGATTTCTAATCCAGTGCTAGAAGCTGAGTCCTGCCAAACACAAGTGCTTTTAGAATAAGCATTGAGGGACTCACATTTGTGCCAACACTTGCATCGAGAGTCATAGTAAATTCTCTCTTATATCTTCTTGACACCTTTGGAGGAACATAAACTTTATATGAAAGCGTTTTTAAACAAGCTTCTTATGTTTGCTCTGTGCTAAAGTCAGCATAAAATTCTCAGGCTTTACTATCTCTCCTCCAGGATTTCAAATGAATTCCAAGAAGATACGGACTATCCCTAATTAGCCTTGGCTCTTTGATGAAAATAATGTGCAAAGATTAATTGGATCTGCCATGTTTTACAGAAAATTCATTAAGGCTTTTCCAAGATGCTATTACAGATCTCAACTGTTAAAAAAGACCACGTTTCTTTGGATCATTCAACAGGCCTTTGGTCATGGAGGTTGATGCCTCTAAAGATGCAGTTGGTGCCATCTTGACCCTTGTTTAATTTTCCATGAAGATAAATTCTGAAGAAAGAAATAATGATGTAGGCCCAAACATATTTTCAGACTACAATGCAGTAATAGTGACATCAGATTTGTTTCAGTACAAGGTATTGGGAAAGTAAGACCAGGAATGATTTGTTGGGTCTTCCAGCTTAGACCAAGGTTTTTTTTGGATCTTTCATTTACATATACAGCTACCATTAGTTTTGAATTATGAGTTAAAGTGACGTTACATTAAATAAATGAGTATGTAAGTCCTGAAAATATTTTTTGTCTGATATTAAATCATTACTGTGCTCAATTTATTCCCTTAAGGAGTAAATGTAGAAGCTCTA
>CM044439.1:7084613-7096787 GCA_024363595.1 Xenopus borealis
TGAGAACCTCTTGAGGAACCTGCATATGAGAACCTCTTGAGGAACTTGCATATGAGAACCCCTTGAGGAGCTGCTGACACAGCCACTAAAGGAAAACATTGCTTGCAACTATTCCTTTTTCACTTAGACAGCCTAAAAGGGCACTTTTTGTGGGTTAGGGGTACAGCAGAATGGCAGTATCGATAGGTAGGGGTAAGTTGCACATCTGACCTATAGAGCCAGGCCAAGTAATAATCTCTCGCATGACCATGTTTCTTGAACCAGTGCTCACCGTCTTCATCACCAATGTTTCTTGCTACGCTCTCCCTTTCCACTGCCGTTTGCACAGTTGGATACTCACATGAACAACCTCTTGCCCAAGGCAGCTGTCTCTGATGTCTACCCCTAGTTTTGGTCCTGCTGACCCATACAATTTGGAGCCCTTTGGAAAGTGTAACCTACAAGAGCTGATGATGGTGGTAAATCAAAAAATGACACATTACCCATAACAACCAAATAGTCTACTGCTTTTACTAAATTGTGAATTGATGCAACTGGGCAATTAAGCACATATATTAGTTGGACCCATTGGGATTCAGTCAGATCACTGATATATAGGGAGCAAGTTTAAGGCCAAAGCTATTCCTATTTATATGCATACACATAATTGTTTGCCTGCAGGTGAGTATTAAAAACCCAACAATCTACCCAAATGGGCATAGTACCCCCTTGCCCGAGCATTGCTTAAAGATTAGCAGTTGCTGGTATTTCTGTGCCGTGTTTGGAAGGAATGCCAATTAGTTCTTCTCATTCTATTGCCGCTGCAATGGAAAAGCAATTGTGTGTAGATGATGTGAGGAAAAGGAAAATGGCTGTGAATAGAGCAAGGCGGTGTTTGTGACTGCAGAAAGGAATTACTATAAAACGCTAATTGTCTGGAAAAGCCTGCAAGGGAGATTTTGTCCTTGAGATATCAACGGCTCCTCTAGAGAAGACTTCATAACAAGAAGCCGCTCTACATAACAGAAAACTTACATCAAGGTGTAACTTTGGTCACACGTATTAGTTACTGGAAAGTGGGGGGTAACAAATAAAGCCCCCAGGCAGCTCAAGAACAAAAGTTGTAGAATTCTGGCTAAATGTGGGCAAATTCGAGGAACTGAGACCCCTTCGTACTTTAGGAAGGGTCCCACAGAGGTACCTTTAAAGGCCAATCAGACACAATCATTATGAGTGATAATTTTTTCCAACCGTAGCTCAGCTGCAATACAGGAGGCGACTCTGTTGTTTCAGAGTCGTAATATTACCAATGTAAAAGGTGACAATATCTTGAAAACTAGAAAAGTTAAATTGTCAAAGTGTTTAGAAGAGTTTTACACTGGGTTTGCTTTTTCTTTAACATTGTATAAACCAAGAGACTAACTCAAGAGAAAGGATATGACTTTGTAGAAATCTTTGATGAACTTGAACCTAGTGTGACTTTCAACACTAACTTTAAAGCAATACTCTTTCATTTCTGGGACTTGAAGAGTCAATGGGATGTTCGAGATCCGTACTGATGCGGTGCTCTAAAACCCCATAGCACAGAATTGAGTTTGACTGCTCAAAGCAGTTGAACATATTCGGGTGAGGGGGATAGCCCTGCCTTAATCAGACTGCCCCCCGACCTTAATTGGACCCCCCCAAACCCAAAATGTTGATGCACTGGGGGCACTTTAGAATAGATGCAATAACATGAAAGCAAAGAATGGAAGGAATAAGACTTTCACCTCTTTTGCTAATTTGTGCCCTTGCTCGACCGTGATGGGCTTCTCCTTCACATCGTTCAGCTTTGCAAGGGTCTTCGGATCATCTCGTAGGTCGATCTGCGAATCATATAAAAGTTACACCAATGTAGCAACACGTGTGCCCATGTACCCGGCATTCTACATGCTTCTAGGCTCATAAATGCACAGAGGCATATGATTGTCACTTACTGTGACTGGGGTTTCTTCCAGTTTGTTATGGAAACTCCAAGTTGGACAAACAGCTGATATATTCTGATTATTTAGGAAGAGACTCCGATGCACCAATTGGCATGGACCATTCTCCCATTTGTTGCTCAAGTGCTGCAAATAAATCCCTTTTGAATGCATTTCTGTTCTTCCAGTTGGACTATCTTGTGGTAGCTTTGGCAGCCATTGCTGGTTGGCAGGGTAAAAAAAAACATTGACCCCCAACCAGCAGCTCACAGGCAACATGTTGCCCAGTGGCCTCAAAGCAGGAGCTTATTTTTGAATTCCAGGCTTGGAGGCAAGTTTTGGTGGATAAAAACCAGTTGTACTGCCAAACATTCTCTCCTGTAGGCTGCCAGTCCACATAGGGGGCTACCAAATAGCCAATCACAGCACTGATTTGGCACCCCCATGGACATTGCTTATGTTGCTCCCAAATTATTTTTACATTTGAATGTGGCTAATAAGGCTTGGGCACCCATGTTTTAAACTAGGGATGCACCAAATCCAGAATTTAGTTTGGGATTCGGCCGAATCCTTGTGCCTGGACGAACCAAATCTAAATCCTAATTTGCATATGCAAATTAGGGGCAGGAAGGGAAATCGCATAACTTTTTTTCACAGGGAAGTAAACAATGTTTTCCCACTTTTTACCTACCTGTCACTAATTTTCATATGCAAATTAGGATCCTGTTCGGTATTCGGCCAAATCTTTCATGAAGGATTCAGTGACTCGCCCGAATCCCAAATGGTGGATTCGGTGCATCCCTACTGTAAACTGTAAATTTATTGATGTTTAAAATATCCACAACTTGTATTGGGCACAGAGGGCTCCTGATACAACTGACACCAGTATGTGAATATGCTTCGATTGTAAGCTCCACTGGCACAGGGACTGATGCCGGCACTATATAAAGAATAAGAACTGGATATAATAGAGCCCCCTGCTAGGTGCTGATGCAGCTGCTATGGTAGCTACCTACCTGTGTCCCTACTAATAAAAAGGGCACATTTGGGGCATATTCCTTCAGCTCCGGGACCCATTCCTCTTTAACATTTTGAAAGGAAGCCGGGTTCACCACGGAGAAACAGATGAGGAAAACATCCGTCATGGGATAAGACAACGGCCTCAAGCGATCGTAATCTTCCTGAGAGGAGAGGAGAGGGGGGGAGAAGGATCATTAAAATATCATAAACAGGGTTTCAGAACAGATTGAGGAGATTACTTTCTGCTTTATCCGACGCTGAATCTGCTGTAAAATGAAAAGCAATATAAAAGCTTCTGTATGAAGCGCTGCATGGCTCTTAGTCATTTCCTGTGAGATCTCAGTAGAGATCAGAGATCAGAGCTATATCAGAGTATTTGGGACTAATTCCTGCTCCATGTCTGCCTTTTAATGGCTTTTAATTGTTTATGTGGGGCAGGGAGTTAGCGGGGAGTTGTCACCCACATAATCCAAGAAATGATTGAATCATAAACCGCTCCAAGCTGTATTTCTTCTTATTCTGACTTTCCAGCTCTGTATTGCTACTTTTTTTTATTACTAATCTTTCTACTCTGTCCTCTCCTATTCATATCCCGGTCTCTTAGTAAAATCAATACATGGTTGCTAGGATAATTTGGACCCTAGTAACCAGAAGGCTGAAACTACAAACTGGAGAGCCGCTGAATAAAAAGCTAAATAAGTCAAAAACGACAAATAATAAAAAATGAAAACCAATTGCAAATTGTTTCAGAATATCCGTCTCTACATTATACTAAGGGGGAGATTCATCAAAGAGTGAAGTTCCGCCACTAAAGGGAAATTCCGCCGCTCTCCATTAATTTCTATGGGATTTTGAAAGGCCTATTCATCAAAGGGTGAACTTTCACTTCACCCATTAATAAATACGCCTTTCAAAAACCCATAGAAATGAATGGAGAGCTGCGGAATTTCCCTTTAGTGGCGGAACTTCACTCTTTGATGAATCTCCCCCTAAAACTTAATTCAAGGGTGAACAACCCCTTTAAATGGTTTGTGAGCATTTTGGCTTAATTGAGCAAGATATTACAGGTAATATTATATCAAGGGTAAATAGTTTGCTGTGGGTCTGGTCAACCAGAGCTCCCAATCTGCAGGTACAATTTACTGGATCGATGTTTTAAAACAAATATATGATTGGTTGCTATGGGATACTAGACCTGGAGAAACTTTGCAGCTTTCATTACATTACCCCCCCATCACGATTTGCTTTTTCATTTACTTGCTTGATGGGCAGGGAGTTATGCAAAATGCTTTTCTAGGTTGCCTGAAGACCAAATTCATGTGTTCTATTTGCTCATGGTTTTTTTTGATCAGTTGATAACAGGACTGGCCGACTGGCCAAACTGATTGTTTGAAGGGGAATCTCACAGTTCTTTTGGAAATCCTGAGTAAAAGTTGTGTTTGTGAAGATTCTTCAGTTTATTGGTGACATGCAGGGAGTTGCACTTCCACAACAGCTGGAGGACTGCAGATTACCTAGGCTTGATGTACTGTATATACACTTATAATATCTGATCCCTGACATTCAGTCTGTTTGACTTTTATCTTCCCTTATGGGCCCCTGGGGTGTTGGGGACTGATCAAATACCCCCTCTATCCTAAAACTGAATCTGCAAAGTAGGGATGCACCGAATACACTATTTTGGATTCAGCCGAACCCCCCGAATCCATTGTGAAAGATTCGGCTGAATACCGAACCAAATCCGAACCCTAATTTGCATATGCAAATAAGCTAGGGGAAGGGTAAAAGCGTGCCGCACTTTTTACTTCTTTGTTTTGTGACGAAAAGTCACATGATTTTTTCTGATTCAGTTCGGCCAGGCACAAGGATTCGGCCGAATCCTGCTGAAAATGGCCGAATCCTGGATTCAGTGCATCCCTACTGCAAAGGGCTAATGGCCTCATTTCTGCAACTTCAAGGTCTTTAGATTTTTTCAGTGTTAATATTAAGTGAAAATAACAGGAGTTTCCATAGGCCTTTTTGTACATTCCTGAAACATATACAGTATATATTGCTCTTTCTATATATTTATATATATATATATATATCTCTCTATGGGGCAAATTCACTAAAGCGCGAAGCGTTTAACGCTAGCGCTAATTCGCCAGCGTGACTTCATTTCACAACTTCGCAAATTCACTAACACGGACTCTGGCGAATTTTCGCTAGCGAAGTAGATAGACTTGCGCAACTTCACACCCTTACACCAGGCGAAGTTGCGCACTGACGAAGGATCATAAATTCGCAAATTCACTAAGATGAACATTTTCATGAACGTTACCACTTACGCTAGACTTGACTTCGCGTTGGTCACACCAGGCGAAGTTCAATACAATAGATAGGAGGTTGAAAAAAAACGTTGGCGTATTTTATCAAAGGAGGGTGATAGTCTGAAAAAGATCGATAATTTTTTTGGGGGGGTTCCCCTCCTTCCCCCCTACATTTCCTAACATATGGCAACACAACTATACAGGGGGCACATGTAGGGCAATAACTTTATTTTATTTATTAAAGGTTTCCTGGGCTTGTGTAGTGGAATGTAGTGGCTGGAACATATACTTCTATTATAAGTTAAAGTTCCCGCCATATGCAAATTAAGCTTCGCTAGCGTAACTGCGCTCTGCCTAGCGAAGTAACACTAGCGCAACTACGCTACCATTCGCCGACCTGAGCGTAAATTCGCACTTTAGTGGATTTGCATAGTGCTCGCGAAAATTCGCCTGGCGAATTTGCGCATCTTTGTGAATTGGCCCCTATTTCTATATATATATATATACAGTAGAACCCCCATTTTACATTTTTCAGGGGACCAGAAAAAAATGGTGTAAAATGAGGGAAAACTTAAAATCAGGGAAATGTATTATGCATTATATATAGGTGGTTCCACAAAACAACAATGTAAAATGAGGGAAAACTTGAAATCAGGGGATGTAAAATGGGGGTTCTACTGTATCTGTATCTGTCTCTCTCTCTATATAAATATTTATAGCTATCTCTCTCTATATATATATATATCTTTTTATATCTCTCTCTATATCTATCTATCTTTATATATATATCTATATCTCTCTATATATGTCTATCTCTATATACAGTATATCTCTGTATATATGTCTATCTCTATATACAGTATATCTCTCTATATATGTCTATCTCTATATATATATATATATATATATATATCTGGTACACATCGACAATCATGTTTTGATACTGCACCCAGGCACTGTTGATTACTTTAACGAGAGTGCCGGCTCCATGGAGGATTATATATATCTCTGTATATATCTCTCTCTCTCTATATCTATCTATCTTTATATATATATATCTATATCTCTCTATATATGTCTATCTCTATATACAGTATATCTCTCTATATATGTCTATATATATATATATCTGTATATATCTCTCTCTCTCTATATCTATCTATCTTTATATATATATCTATATCTCTCTATATATGTCTATATATATATATCTGTATATATCTCTCTCTATATATCTATCTATCTTTATATATATCTATATCTCTCTATATATGTCTATCTCTATATATATATCTGTATATATCTCTCTCTCTATATCTATCTATCTTTATATATATCTACAGTATATCTCTCTATATATGTCTATCTCTATATACAGTTTATCTCTCTATATATGTCTATCCCTCTCTCTTTCTCTCTCTCTCTCTCTCTCTCTATATATATATATCTGTATATATCTCTCTCTCTATATCTATCTACAATACAACCCCCATTTTACATCCCCTGATTTTAAGTTTTCCCTCATTTTAAATTGTTGTTTTGTGGTCCCACCTATATATAATGCATAATACATTTCCCTGATTTTACATTTTCCTTGATTTTACACCATTTTTTATTGGTCCCCTGAAAAATGTAAAATTGGTATTCTACTGTATCTCTCTCTCTCTATTATATCTAGCTCTTTCTATCTATCTTTATACAGTATATATATATATATATATATATATATATATATATAAAATCACTCACAGGTCTTATGAATGCTGTGAATTTTAATAGCAGGAGACTCCTATATATGTACATAAAACTATTTAAGAAGGACCAATGTTTTGGGCCCTTGATAAAAGCCCCAGTGGGGGCAGAAATGTTGGATGCACAGTGATAATAAATGCTTAGTGATTGAGAATACAGAGCGCTGGTCCCTCTTGAATCATTTTAGATGCAATTTAGACCAACACCCATCATAGGAGGGTACTTTCTAAACAAATATATATAGAGAGAGAGAGAGAGAGAGAGAGAGAGAGATGTACTTCTCTATCTCAGCCCGATTCCTCAGGCGGCACAATTACTTTGGAATTAAGAAATTAAGGCCTTAATTGACTAATTGAGAAAAAGAGCAGAAAATCGTTGTCTAGTAGAAAGTTCAGGATTGTATAAGAGAGACAATTAGATTGCTAATGTATCAGTTTTGTGGGCGGCAGGGAGGGGTGAAAGCACTTCAGTATCAGCAGCTTATGATGTGTCCCTAATTAGAATGAAGCAGAATTCAGTATAGTGTGATATGCGCTGGTGTGGGTAATAGATATCTGCGTTTCTTCTAGACTACAGGATATTTTTGGCCTGGGCAGCAGCATCTCCCAACACATTTACTTTCAGATCTGCTCAGTCCCCACTGCCTGCCTTTGCTCTTCACTTTCAGTGTGTGTGTGTTATAGTTTTACTTCCCCTACACTTCCCTTGGTGCCCATTCTACTACTTCTCCAAAATGTTCTGGGTGTCTCTACACCCATGTCTCTTTCTAGTCCTCAAAAGGAAGGGAGCACCTGCCGCCCCCAAATGCCAAGAACTGGGGGGGGGGGGGGTATGTTCAGAGGAACAGCTATTCCCTTCCCTAGGGTTTGGGACCTTGGGCTGGTACAGACCTTTATGGTTATGGAAAGCAGAGGGACTTCAAGTCCCAGAATCCTTCACTTTGCAATGGAACAAAGTGAGGAAGATGTTGAACTACACTGCTAGCCTAAGGGGGTTGGGGAACTGGTCCTATCAAACACATAGGCAGATTATCATGGTTTATTTTCAGTCTCAACCTTTTCAGCATAAACCCAACTGAATGAACTTGTTTAAAAAAAAAAGGGGGGGGAATGTATAAAAAAAAAATATCCAGTTGCCCCTTGCCCATATGTGGCATCAGCTTCCTACATCCAGTGTTGGACTGGGGCAGTATTATGCCCCCCCCACCACCCTCAGAATATATCTTTATATATATAGTTGCACTATACACGACCTATATATAGTTATTCGATACACGGCATCTATATAGTTACTCTATACACGGTCTCTATATAGTTATTCTATGCACAACTCTATACACGGCCTTTATATAGTTACTCTATACACAACTCTATATAGTTACTCTATACACAACTCTATATAGTTATTCTATGCACAACTCTATACACAGCCTTTATATAGTTACACTATACACAACTCTATATAGTTACTCTATACACAACTCTATATAGTTATTCTATGCACAACTCTATACACAGCCTTTATATAGTTACTCTATACACAACTCTATATAGTTATTCTATACACAGCCTCTATATAGTTATTCGATACACGGCATCTATATAGTTAGTCTATAAACAACTCTATACACGGCCTCTATATAGTTACTCTATATACAACTCTATATAGTTACTCTATACACGGCCTCTATATAGTAATTCTATGCACAACTCTATACACAGCCTTTATATAGTTACTCTATATAGTAACTCTATACACAACTCTATACACACCCTCTATATAGGGATTCTATGCACAGCCTCTATATAGTTACTCTATACAATGCCTCTATATAGTTACTCTATACACAACTCTATACACTCTCTATAAAGTTACTCTATACACAACTCTATATAGTTACTCTATACACTCTCTATATAGTTACTCTATACACAACCTCTATATAGTTACTCTATACAGTCTCTATATAGTTACTCTATACACAACCTCTATATAGTTACTCTATACACTCTCTATATAGTTAATCTATACACAACTCTATACAGGGTCTCTATATAGTTACTCTATACAGGCCGTGTATAGAGTAACTATATAGAGGCCGTGTATAGTTACTCTATACACGGCCTCTATATAGTTACTCTATAAACAACTCTATACACTCTATATAGTTACTCTATATGCAGCCTCTATATAGTTACTCTAGAAACAACTCTATACACTCTCTATATAGTTACTCTATACACAGCCTCTATATAGTTACTCTATACACAACTCTATACACAACCTCTAAATAGTTACTCTATACACAGCCTCTATATAGTTACTCTATACACAACCTCTATATAGTTACTCTATACACAACCTCTATATAGTTACTCTATACACAACCTGTATATAGTTAATCTATACACAACTCTATACAGGATCTCTATATAGTTACTCTATACACAACTCTATACACAACCTCTATATAGTTACTCAATACACAACTCTATATAGTTACTCTATACACAACTCTATATAGTTACTCTATACACAACTCTATACACAACCCCTAAATAGTTACTCTATACACAACCTCTATATAATTACTCTATACACAGCCTCTATATAGTTACTCTATACACAACCTCTATATAGTTACTCTATACACAACCTCTATATAGTTACTCTATACACAACCTCTATATAGTTAATCTGTACACAACTCTATACAGGATCTCTATATAGTTACTCTATACACAACTCTATACACAACCTCTATATAGTTACTCAATACGCAACTCTATACAGGGTCTCTATATTGTTACTCTATACACAGTCTCTATATATTTACTCTATACATGGCCTCTATATAGTTACTCTATACACAACCTCTATATAGTTACTATATACACAACTCTATACAGGGTCTCTATATAGTTACTCTATACACAACCTCTATATAGTTACTCTATACACAACTCTATACAGGGTCTCTATATAGTTACTCTATACACAACTCTATAAAGGGTCTCTATATAGTTACTCTATACACAACTCTATATAGTTACTCTATACACAGCCTCTATATAGTTACTCTATACACAACTCTATAAAGGGTCTCTATATAGTTACTCTATACACGGTCTCTATATAGTTACTAAGTTTACATAGTGGGTCACTGATGTTGCCCTGTGCTCCCCAACCCTCGCCCCATGACTGCTCCCCTCACCCCGACTAAAGAGAAGAGTAGGAGGTGGGCCCAGCTGACAGCTCATCTTTGGGATCAGTGACCATCTGTGCAGCCGTGGGGTCAAGCAGAAATCCGAATCTAACTGCTCCCCCCCCCCCCAATGACAGGCTCTATGGCAGCTAAAAATAAATGCTGGGCATGAATCCAATATTTGGCCTAGAAAGGGCAACTGGATCTCTTGCTGCAAGTGCAAGACCTGTATTGTGTGTAACCAGCTTGATATCCGACCATATTATATGAAGGTTATTTCAGTACAAGCTACAGACCTTACCCACACACGGGCTCTTCTCCTGTTCTATAAAGTTGCTCTTCTCTCTTTTCTGCTTAATTATTTGCCTCTCATATTCTGCCTCTCTGGTTACCAGGGACTGAAATGGAGTGACTTTGCTCAGTAATATCGATATGGAGAGGCAGAAGAACAATGAACGAGGAGGAGGAGGATGTAATTAAATGGGGAGCATTTAGCAGGATATATCAGGGCTAATAACTGGAGCAGAGATGAGCTGGCCATACACGGCTTGATAAAAGGTGCTGACTCGACCCATCCTGATCTAGCTGACGGCTTATGTATGGGACCATCAGAACATACTTGCCCAAAGACTGGATCAGCCAGATCACCCACTGGTGGGCATTACTTAATTGTCTTTACAGAATAAGGATGCGTTCATTTCAAAGCTGCACATATAACCCTCAGGATGGAGAGTAGGGGTTCCCCAAAACATGAACCGTGTTACTTGTAGGAGCTCACAAAGCTGTGTAGTTAGGGGCATCCAATAAAGCCTGGAGTCTGTCTGCTCAGAGGACTCAAGTCTCCACTCCAGATACCCTAGTGCAGGGCTCCACAACCTTTATTTACCCATGAGCCACATGCAAACAAAAAGAGTTGGCGAGCAACACAAGCGTGCACCTGGGGTGCCAAATAAGAGCTGTGATTGGCTCTTGGTAACCTCTATGTAGATTGACAGCCTACAGGAGACTATTACAGTACACCTGTTTTTTTATACAAATAAAACTTGCCTCCAAGCCTGGAATTCAAAAATAAACCCCTGCTTTGAGGCCACTGGGAGCCACATCCAAGGGGTTGCCATAGTATATTCTATAAATGGGACCTTAGATTGTAAGCTCTACTGGGGCAGGGACTAATGTGATTGTAGACTGACTCTCTAAGACATAAGAGGTGCAGGATGGTGACAAAAAGGGATGATGGAGATTGGGTCAGACCATAGGAGCTTAAGTAGGGTTGCCAGTTGCCACCTGTCTGGTTTTGACCTGGACAGCCAGTTTCTTTTGAAGGGTTGTCCATGTGGATTCTCTATGATTGACACAGTGATCGGCCTATGGCTGTCATAGCCTGGCACCCAAGGACTTCCCACCTCCTCCACATTACAGCCCCGCCCCCTGCCCGGTCTCCACCAGGCTAAATGGTGGCAACCCTAAGCTTAAGTTGGATCACTGGGAGGGCTATGGGCAGAATGAGGGGAAATTGCAAATAAACATAAAAAAATAGCAGTTAATTGTCCTATAAATGGAAAAAGAGACTCGTACTGACTAAAATGTATTTGTTCCTTGCACTGAAGCAGAGAGAGAAAGGCAGATAGATATACAATCATAGACCTGTACCACTATAAACGCATTATTAACCCCGAGGTGTCAGCTGTGAGTGTTACTATTGCTTCTCACTCCCACCGGTGACGCTGCATAATTCCATGTGCACAACAAAGTTTAAATGCTGGCATTGCCATGGCAACCACCAAGAAACGAGCAGATATAGTGGTTCTGATGCATTTTGATAGACAAAAGGGGGTGAATGTTTAGAAATGGCCTGGACAGAAGCAAAGGTTTCATTTGAGGGCCATGTTGAGGAATGGTCTGGGTGGCAATGAGGAATGGTCTGGGTGGCAATGAGGAATGGTCTGGG
>CM044439.1:7108994-7127262 GCA_024363595.1 Xenopus borealis
TACTACAGACAAGACCCTCCAGCAGTGATACTACAGAAGAGACCCCTCCAGCAGTGATACAGTGTAGCAAAGTGTCTCCTCCAGCAGTGATTCAGTGTTGTATGGAACTGGAAAGAGGAACTTGGGGGTTCCAGCCCTGCTGACTGTCCCTACTCCAGGGAAGCTGCTGATTGCTGCAATGACATCTGATTTCCTCTTAAAATGTGCAGATTTGAAAACTGTGAAGTTCTTCCCTCCCCCCAACTTCAGAGGGTGCATCACTTTCCGGCTGTGCAGCCTCAGCCTAGCTTGGCTTGGGGGGTAGGGATGAGAGCAGCAGCTAATGATGGACTGCTAAGGGAGCGTCTTCAAAGAGCGGCTACTAAACATAAGGGATTGTCTTATAAGAGACGTGCCTGTCACCTCCCTTGCACTCAGCACAGAGTCTTTTCCTACTAAGGCAGAGGAAACCCACTGGTTGGGTTAAAAAATTCAAACTTACATTAAAAATGCATTTTCCCAGTCAGGATGAAATTACACACGTGAACAATTTTGATTATTTGGAGAGAAGAGTTCAGGGGCATCACCAGTCTCAGGAACGACATGAGGGCAGCAGAGGAACAGATGGGTGGCAAAGCTTTATCCAAGGACTATGCCTAAATATCATTTTAATATTTTATTTGTATCTGTGAGAGTGGACCCTTAATGCCAGGTTCTCTGGTGCCCTCTAAATGGTCTGGTCCAGCACATTTATTAGGGATGTCCAGGCTACTCTCTCTTAGTATTTGCAATGACAGCTGGAGGGCTGCAAGTTGGACATGCCTGATTCATTTAATTATTTGACCTTTAAAAAGGGAGCCAGGTTTCTTGCATTGCCAGGGGCACCAATTCCCCTTTTTCTCTCACCGTGACCCTGGCAGCAAAATGCCATTGAAATATATTAAAGGAAGGTGTTCTGAGAAGGACAAGCCAACGGTGGAATCTATGGTTGTTGGAGACCACAAATCAATGGTCACATTGCCAGGACTCCAGTGTCGAACTGGGGGGTCCAAGGCCCATTGGGGCTATTGCCTCAAGGGCCCACATCCCAGCCTCTGTCATCCCATGCAGGGGTCAGTGCCCAGGGTTTCTGGCCTATGGAGCAGGTCGAGGTTGCTGTGGCCCAATGAGTCCGACCCTGCAGGACAGATAAAACAGATATGTGACTGGCAGGCCACATGGTATCAGGGCTTTGGCACCACACAATTAGCCACTGTCTGGCAGGGTCACTCATAGGACTGAATTTGTGGGCAGGCCACAAGGGCCTGGACCTAGGCTGGCAAACATTGGGGGTGGCATGCTGCTTGCTGGCCGCACCTCCACAGGGGAATGGGTGG
The DNA here is from genome assembly GCA_024363595.1 of Xenopus borealis. Classification (NCBI taxonomy): domain Eukaryota; kingdom Metazoa; phylum Chordata; class Amphibia; order Anura; family Pipidae; genus Xenopus; species Xenopus borealis. The sequence goes on from CM044439.1 coordinate 7,110,350, forward strand.
GAGATTGAAACAGAGCATTAAATGTCCTGCCTGCCCAGTGCCCAAATGAAACTATCTTGCTGGGCCAGAAGCACCGAGGGAAGATTGCGAGGGGTGGGTGCGTGAGGGGGGGTCGGTTTAGGTGCGAGTGGGGGGGGGCAGATAAGGGTGGAACAACTATAAATCCAGCCCTGGTCACACAGGCTGGTAATCTAAGTTAGCGGCATATTGACCTATGTATGGTGCCCACTGATAGGGCAGCTGGACTGATATCTGGCCAATGATTGTTCAGATATCAAATGAACAGATTTTGAAAGATGGGACAGTATTTGGCATCTTGCTGTGGTTCTTTTTCAACATACAGGCGGCAGTGTATGATCCAGTCTTTGATCCCAGGCAGGGCTGGAGCCAGGGGGTTGGAAGAAGAGGCATGTGCCTAGGATGAAGCAGGAGGCACTAAGCATGAACCACTTCTCTCTGCTGAACCCTAGTCCATGCCCTTGTCCCCCCCCTCCATCCACACATTGAGTTGGCCGGCCATGTTGCCTAGGGCGCCCAGTGGCCTGGCCCATCACTGGTCTCAGATCAGCCTGGTTTGGCCCAATTGTGGGTGGTCAAATCTGGCACCAGACCTGCTTGTATGGACAATGCACCTATTGAATGGATCTGGTAGTGTATGGACGGCTTTAGTGATACACTGGAAGGGAGCAGAGAGACAAGAAGCTGTTACATTTGATTTTCAATTTCAACACCCTCTACTTGTTTCAAAAATAGTTGTACCCTAGGCATGTTCCTATGTTTCCCACCCCTTGCCCCTGCCTATGGGCAATAGGACATAAGCCTTATCTCAGTATCAGCTCCTGCGCTAGAGGCTGGACTTACCCCCCCCCCCGTGTATTTTTATGACTCCCCCCCCTTCGGTGGTTTATCTCATAACCAGCCCGTCCCATGGAAACAGCATGGCAGCACTAAATTAAGGGACGAAACACATCACTGGCTCACTAAAGAAATCCAGATTTCTTGCTAATTATAAAAAGGTAAGTTGGAGGCTCTAACTGACGTTAACTGGAAAAGCCACATTGGGAAGGAAAACTGAATAATACAACTAATTTTATGTATTATTTATAGGGGGCTAAGAGTTAATCAGTCCTACACAAGGTGATGGGCAGGTATGTACTTGGCAAGGTCACTGCTGGGTATTCATTTCACTGGCAACTTGGTGCAACTCAGCAGCGCTGGCGCAGATCCAGTTGGTGGCGGCTCCAGCGCAAGACGGTTGCCTCCTCTAACCAAGGATTTTATTTTGGGTTCTGGCACTTACAAACTGATTCCAAAACACTCATAATGGATTTTATGCTGGTGCCGGTAGTTGTAGTTGAGCAACATCAGTAAGAAACACTGCCGCAATTAGTACTGATCGGTCTGCCAAGGTTTAATTTTGAATTAGATTGGACAATGTTTGCTCCAGGTCAAGTAACCCATAGCAACCAGTCATATGTTATTGACCAACTAGCAGCTGGTTGCTATGGGATACTAGAAATACGGGGGGGGGGCAATCCAAGGGGAAGTCCACAAAAAATCTTTTCTGCATATTAGAGGAAAAGTGTATCCTAATATTGTAAATTAAAGGGAAACTGGCTGCTTATATTACCCATGTTCCTGGTTCTGACCCCTGAAACAAAGTAGCAGAAGAAGAGCACGGTAATAAGCAACAAATGTAGACGTTTTGCTCCCTTTCCCATTGAGCACAGGCAGCACAGTGTGAGTGATTTCATTGGCTGGGCCTGGGTGGTGTCCTGCTTATCATGTCAGTATATTGGGGGGCCCCTGAGCTCAGGTCCAACACCATACATTTTGGAAACAGAAAGACGGACAAAAAGCTTTCCTGATCAAAGCGCGGCTATTGTTTGACCACGTCCATTTTTGTGGCCACACCCCCAAATGACCATGTTCATTTTACTAAGTTTGGCAGGTTATGGAGAGTTTGAACACATTTCATTTTGCTAATGAAGGTGAATTGCCCTTTAAGCTGCAAGTCACAGTTTCCCCAAGAGACCTGCTTATCTTAAAATTGTTACAGATGTTTCCTTGCTTATCTTAAATTGTTACAGATGTTTCCTTGCTTATCTTAAATTGTTACAAAAGCATTGAAGTGCACCTGCCACGTATTCTGGGCTCTCTGCCAAAAGCCAATTAAGTTAGAAACCTTTTATCTTTTTTCTGACTGTTAAGTGCAGAAGATCAAAACCAGGACAAAAAAAAAAAACAGGACAGGTGGGAGTAACACTGCGGAAGTCTCTAGAAACAGTAAAGACTACGTAAATTCTGCTTTCAATTGCATCACATTGACAAATGACTTTAAATGAACCTTTTTTTCATGTTCAAATTGTCTTTATTGCAGTTTACAATAAGCAAGTAGCAGGATAACATTGTACAGATACATGAACTGTTAGTATGATGTAGAGCGGGATATTCTGAGACAATTTGCAATTGGGTTTCATTTTTTATTATTTGTGGTTTTTTAGTTATTTAGTTTATTTAGTTATTTAGTTTATTATCCAGCAGCTCTCCAGTTTGCAATGTCAGCCGTCTGGTTGCTAGGGCCCAAATTCCCCTAGCAATCATGCATTGATTTGAAATAGAGACTGGAATATGAATAGGAGAGGCCTGAATAGAAAGATGAGTAATAAAAAGTAACAATACATTTGTAGCCTTGTTTTTAGATGGGGTCAGTGACCCCCCATTGCAGGCCAGACTGACTGGGTGCTGCTTTGTCCTGCTTGGGTGCTATTCTCATGTCTACCACTAGGTGGGGTTAGGAAGCACAACTTTGGTCACATTGAAGTCATTGCCATTGGTGGGCAGGGCCCTTCCCCCTTACAAGTTAAGGGGTGGTGCTTAAAACACGTAAGTGATACTATGTACCATTACTCTTAGAAAGTATAGTTTGTATAAATAATCTGGGGGGAGCTATTCCAGGTTTAATAGGACAATACAGTTTGTACGAGGCCTTGTAACCCGTAGCAACCAACCAGCAAGTAGCATTTACTGGTCACCTGTTTAAAGCAGAGGTCTGGTTGCTATGGGTTACTAGACCACGTGAAAACTTAGTAAACTTTATTAAATCACCCCCCTCCCCCCATAGCTCTCTAATCAAATAGATGCTGCATCCTCTCTCTCTCTCTCTCTCTCGCTCTCTCTCTCTCTCTCGCTCTCTCTCTCCCTCTCTCTCTCCTCTATCAAACAGAAGAAACCTTTGCTCAGTTAATAAAGCAGTGCAGCCAATTGGCAAATAAACCCTGTGATCTTATAATTCCCTGTGTTTAATTTGTGCCGTTATGTGTGTGGGGGGGGGGGAATACGGGGGCTCTTTTATACTGTCACAGGGGAAAATGACATCATGGATGTGGCGGTTTCCGGGAATGGGGAGATAAAAGGCATGACACCCACTCTCTTCTATGAAGCGACTCCTTCTTTTAAAGAGACACAGACGTCATTTGCTTGTGGAGCAGAGGTTCTAATTAACCCATCCCTGGTGTATAAAGCCATTTCTAAAACTGTTCCTTTAAAGAGAAAATAAAGGATAATCAGCATTGTCGTTGCATTGTTATGATTAATTCCATTATTAGACTTATCATCCAAATCCCACTATATATCCAATGACTGTGATAAAATAATCAGCGAGGGCCTATAAGACAACCACTAAATAATTCACCAACAATAAAAAGGCTCCGCTATTTGCCCTACGTCTATTATGACATCACCTCTCCCTCCTTATTAAGGCCTGGAAGTGAGGAACCATTAACAAAAGAAAAAAAGCAATTAACGTTAACCCCTTGACTGCTAGTGTTAAGTGGAACCTTTTGTGTTTCTGTTAGGGATGCACCGAATACAGGATTCGGCCATTTTCAGCAGGATTCGGATTCGGACGAATCCTTGTACCGAATCCGAATCCTTAAATTCATGTGACTTTTCGTCACAAAACAAGGAAGTTAAATTTTTTTTTTGCATATGCAAATTAGGTTTTGGATTCGGTTCGGTATTCGGCCGAATCTTTCACAGCGGATTCAGGGGTTTGGCCGAATCCAAAATAGTGGATTCGGTGCATCCCTAGTTGCTGTTGACTTGTAATGAAGGGGTTAATCAAGATGTGTCCCATTGCTCAATATAAAAGGAAGCTGCTTTATTAGTTATTAGATTGATGGTATTTTTCCATATGGGGCATAACATTGTTCCCCGACAGTTTATAGTCTTCATAATCTGCCAGTATGATGGGAAAGAATAGTTTTGGCAACAAAGCAAAAAGAGCAGGTGCCAGAAAAAAGCTCTATGGACTACCCATTCCCAAGTCAAAAGTACCATAAAAAGTTATTAGTATAGGGGGATATACTCACAGTTCACCCCAGTCCGTAGGTGCAGATTCAGAAAAACACAACATTAATTATGAGCCCCCCCTCCAAAAAAAAAAGTCAAAATGATCAAAAATACAAAAAGTGTTTATTTAGATAGACATAATAGACATATTAAAAGAACGGACTAACGCATTTCGTGCCATTATTCATCCTGCTCTAAACTTTACCATTGTTCATGGGCTAGTCGTGTTCTCCTGGCATCTGCCAAAACTATTCTTTACAACACAACAATAATTATAATTAATTAATGAATTAATTTAATTAATATAATTATGAGCCCCTCGGAAAAAAAGTCAAAATGATCAAAAATACAAAAAGTGTTTATTTAGACATAGTAAAACAACGGACTAACGCATTTCGTGCCATTATTCCTCCTGCTTTAAACTTTACCATTGTTCATGGGCTGGTCCTGTTCTCCTGGCATCTGCCAAAACTATTCTTTACAACACAACATTAATTATAATTAATTAATGAATTAATTACTTAATTAATTAATATAATTACGAGCCCCTCGGAAAAAAAGTCAAAATGATCAAAAATACAATGTGTTTATTTAGACATAGTAAAACAATGGCCTAACGCGTTTTGTGCCTATTGGGGGCTAATGTACAGCTCTTTTACAGAGGAATGACCAATCAACACAACATACATCACAGCCAATCACAAAGGGGAGAGCCACTTAGAAGATTCTGTTCCAATTTGCAGTTCCATTATTTGATCCATTTCTCAGTAGGATCTATGGGCAATAGAAGTGCAACTATTGTATCAATTCTAACAGCTGCCTATAAAGAGGTGGTTCACTTTTAAGTTAAAGGACCAGTAACCATACCTCCCAACTGTCCCGTATTTAGAGGGACAGTCCCTCTTTCAACAGCTCATTTGTACTGTAAAGTCCCGTTTTTCTCTGTACTGAACAAAAAAAGAGACAAAGTTTCTAACTTAATTGGCTTTTGGCAGAGAGCCCAGAACAGCCACAGCAGCAGACAAGATACTTTTGTAACAATTTCTAAATAAACAAATAAGTAATCGTAACAATATAGGATAAACAGGTCCCTTGGGAAAAGTTAGACTCACAGCTTAAAGGGCAATTCACCTTTATTAGCAAAACTGTAATAACTGAAAAATAAAAACCATAGAAATATGTTCAAACTTTCATAAACTGCCAAATATTGTGAAACGAACATGGTAATTAGGGGGTGTGACCACAGAAATGGGCGTGTTCAAAAATATTATTTCCGCTGTACTTGCAGCAACTATTTTGTCCCTCTTTTTATGCCCAAAATGTTGCGAAGTATCCAGTAGCATCAAAAAAATTAATTAGTATACCATGAAAAAAAAACACACAGAGACAAATGAAAAAATCGCACAACCTTTATTAATAAAAACAGAAACTCTTCTTATGCTCCTCTTCAGAAAAAGCGATCCATCGTGCGGCACTCCATTTCTCTTCCCTGCCTTCCTTATAGGAGATAGCCAGGGAGGAGAAATCAAGCACCGCATGATGGATCCCCTTTTCTGAAGAGGAGCATAAGCAGATTTTCAGTAAGTTATTTCTTAAAAAGACTTTGAGAATTTAAAGTTTAATTTGTCTTGGGTTTTTTTTTTTTCATGATATACTAATGATTTTTTTTTAAATAAATTATGATGTTACTGGTCCTTTACGTTTTAGTATATTATAGAATGGCTAATTCTAAGCAATGTTTAAATTAGTCATCATTATTTATGTTTTATAGTTTTTGAATTATTCCCCTTTTTTTCATTTGATTCTTTACAGCTTTCAAATGGGGGTCACTGACCCCTTCAAAAAACAAATTCTCTGTAAGGCTACAAATGTATTGTTATTGTTACTTTTTATTACTTATCATTCTATTCAGTCCCTCTCATATTCATATTCCAGTCTCTTATTCATATCAGTGCATGGTTGCTAGGGGAATTTGGACCATAGCAACCAGATTGCTGAAATTACAAACTGGAGAGCTGCTGAAATAAAAAGCTAAATAAGTCAAAAACCACAAATAATAAAAAATGAAAACCAATTGCAAATTGTCTCAGAATGTCCCTCTCTACATCATACTGAAAGTAAACGCAAAGGTGAACAACAACTTTAATGAAACTTTAAGGCTTCTTCATACATTGACATTCTAGACAATTTCTGTGCCTCCTGCTTTGTGGCAACAGTTGGGAAAAGGCTCTCTTCTGTTGCAGCACAATACTGTATAAAAGGGAAGTCCATACAGAATGGGTTTGTTGAGCTGGAAGAGGAAGAACTTGACTGGTCTGTACAGAGCTTTGACTCCAACTCAACTGAACCCTTGTGGGATGAATAGGATCCCCAACATAAGTGTCCAACCTCACTAATGCTCTTGGGCTGCCCAACAACAATGGTCCAACATTGGTGGAAACTAGAAGAGAGCTTACTAGAAGAGAATAGAACTTACTAGAAGAGAAGAATACTTACTAGAGAACTTACTAGAAGAGAAGAGAACTCTATAGAAGAGAAGAGAACTTACTAGAAGAGAAGAGAACTTACTAGGAGAAGAGAACTTCCTAGAAGAGAAGAGAACTTACTAGAGAACTTACTAGAAGAGAAGAAAACTTACTAGAAGAGAAGAAAACTTACTAGAAGAGAACTTACTAGAGAACTTACTAGAAGAGAAGAGTACTTATTAGAAGAGAAGAGAACTTTCTAGAAGAGAAGATAACTTACTAGAGAACTTACTAGAGAACTTACTAGAAGAGAAGAGCACTTCCTAGAAGAGAAGAAAACATACTAGAAGAGAACTTACTAGAAGAGAAGCGTACTTATTAGAAGAGAACTTACTAGAAGAGAAGAGAACTTACTAGAAGGTAAGATAACTTATTAGAGAACTTACTAGAAGAGAACTTACTAACAGAGAAGAGAAGTTCCTAGAAGAGAAGAGAACTTACTAGAGTACTTACTAGAAGAGAAGAGAACTTACTAGAAGAGAAGAAACATTTTTCATATTAATCCCCTTGGTTTTGGAGTGAGATGTTTGACAGGCGTCCACATACTTTTGCCCATATAAGAGTCAGGAATATCCTGTAAAGTATATCCTTATAAACTGTGCTTAGTGATGTCATCGGTTATAATCACAGTGATGTCATTTCTGTCACATGAAAATTGTGTTTCTTTAAACTTGTGTTTTATTATAATAAATAAAGTACCCCCTGTTGCAAAATATGAGGATGTTAGAAGTTACCTTGGAGTTCCATGACCTGTATATATGATCATTACACTCCTCTGTAACTTATAATAGCCTTATATTTTACAAGAGGGGATTATTTACTCACTTTATTCATTATTTGTATATACAGTTAATGGATCTTTCCATAATTTGGATCTCCATACCTTAAGTCTACTAGAAAATCATATAAACCTGAAATAAAGCCAATAGTCTGGTTTTGCCTCCAACAAGGATTAATTATATCTTAGTTGGGATCAAGTACAAGATACTGTTTTATTATTACACATAATTTTTTATTATTTCATCTATGGGAGACTGCCATTCTGTAATTCTGAGCTTTCTGGATAACGGGTTTCTGGATACGGGATCCAATACCTGTATATATGTGTATCAACAATACAAGCCTAGAACAAGACTAGGTGCTTAGTGATGGGAACGTGGAGCTGTAAATTAATAACCAGTGAGACTTGTGGAAAGGGGACGGATGGTTAAACTGGGAGTGTGTGAAAGGCAATATATTTACCAAGATCTAGAGCAAGGTGCTAGGGGTTGTTCACCATCAGATCAGTATGATATACAGAGGGATATTCTGAGACTATTTGCAATTGGTTTTCATTTTTTATTATTTGTGGTTTTTTACTTATTTGGTTTTTTATTCAGCAGCTCTCCAGTTTGTAATTTCAGCCATCTGGTTGCTAGTGTAGCAATTCCCCTAGCAACCATGCACTGATTACATGTACATGTACAGCAGTGATGAGTGACTGAAGTTTATCAGAGCACAAGTCACATGACTGGGGCAGCTGGGAAACTTCTATGCAATGTGAAATTAGGAGAAGAAATGTGGGCTCACTCATCTAGCGTATCTGAAGCAGGTCTCACTACCAGCGGCATCCTGCAAGAACAATACAGGTGCACTGGCCCGGATTGGTGGAGAGGCCACCTAGGCCCGGGCCTAGGGCAGCAGGATTTTAGGGGGCGGCATGCTGCCCAGCCACACCCACATTGGTTCAGAAATTAAAATTTCCTGTGTGCCAGTTCCCATTGCTCTGTCCTGATGATGAAAATTTGAGCAAATAAAAGGGAGGGGACAGGGGCCACCTTTTAAAAAAGTCCTTACCGGCCGGCAGGGGGCGGGGCCAAAAGGGGCGGGACGTGACGTCAAAGGGGCGGGGCCACTCGTGCGATCGGGCTGAAGAGCAAGAAAGGTAAGTTTTTCATTTGATTTCAGGCAAGGCAAGGGCAATTTTAAGGGGTATTACAAATTTACCGGCAGCTACATTGCCGGTAAATTTGTAATACCGGCCCCGGCCTTGGCTGGTGTTTTACCGGCTAGGCCGGCAAAATACCGGCCGGGTGGCAACCCTAGCGACAGATGACAGCGGGCCTAGGGGCTTTAGTGATTTAGCCCCCAGGAATTCTGAGCAATTTCAGTTAGTAATATTAGAGTTGCTTGCGATATACCCAATCCCTTATGGTTATGATAGGTATGTTGGTAACAGGGGAGAGAGGGGAGACGAGCTGTATAAAGGGGAGACGAGCGGCACAAAGGGGAGAGAGCAGTGGTGTAACTACTCCCTGGTGGGCCCCGGTACAGGATAGGTACCTGGGCACCCCTGTCGGGGCCCTTACCTCTATAAATCCCATGCTGGAGTGTTGATAGCATGTGTGCTGTAAAATTTCCCCCTAGATAAACACCTGCCATAACCATTATCATGGCTCCGATGGGCCCCAAGGGGGTGGGGGCCCTGGTGCAATTGCCACTTTGCACCCCTGGTAGTTACACCACTGGGAGAGAGGGGAGAAGAGCGGCACAAAAGGGAGAGAGGGGAGAGGGAGGGAAAGGACATGGGAGGGAGGGCAGGCAGGCTGTAGTCATGGACATGGAGGGGGAAGGAGTGTGTTCAAACTTTTATAACCAGCCAAATTTTGTAAAATAAACATGATAATTGGGGGGTGTGGCCACAAAAATGGGCTTGGTCAAAAAGTCCTCTGCGCATTATCAAGGTAGATCTTCTGATGGGGGCCGGGTGTCAAGAGTAGATCCGAGTGTAACAAATTCTGGGCACCCCTGGGGCACACATAGGGAAATCTAGAATATACAGTAAGTATAGGGTCACTAATCCACCTTATAGAATAGTTGTGATAGAAACTAGGGGGAGAAATTTGTTGCAAGGACCAGTTCCAGCACATAGGGTGTATAATATTGCTGTGGATTATATGGTAATGGACTCTTAAAATATATATTAATAAACACTAGTTCTACTTAACCTTGGGGTTGGAAATATATATTATGCTTTGCATGTACATGAATAAATGGGCTGCTTTGATACTTTAGCCAGGGCTACTTTTTCCTCCCAGTCCGGCCTAACATTTGTCTTTCCGTCTCATTTAACCGATCTCCCATTAATGCCGTGTGTATCGTGGCCTAAAAATAAGATCACAGACTATGGGCTTTGAACGCTTGATAAAGGGCACTGACCCAAAACCCTGAATAAATTCTTCTCCCTTTGTATTGGAATTTCTGCCGAGTCTCACATAGGAATGCGTATTTCAGTGTGCAGGCAGTAGAGGGAGTTGCCTTGCATTAGGCAATAGAAACTCTCTTATTTGCCCACTGCATGCCCTGTGCCCTTTTCAATGCCATGTCCCCCAATTCACCCAGTTCACACTCATTATACTTAAAGGGATACTGTCATGGTAAAACATGTTTTTTTTCAAAACGCATCAGTTAATAGTGCTGCTCCAGCAGAATTCTGCACTGTAATCCATTTCTCAAAAGAACAATTTTTTTTTTATATTTAATTTTGAAATCTGACATGGGGCTAGACATATTGTCCAGGTCCCACTGAGACACATTCAGTTACATTGAGAAGGAGAAACAACAGCCTGCTAGAAAGCAGTTCCATCTTAAAGTGCTGGCACAAGTCACGTGACTGGGGGCAGCTGGGAAACTGACAATATGTCTAGCCCCATGTCAGATTCCAAAGAATGTGTTTGCTCTTTTGAAAAATGGATTTCAGTGCAGAATCCCCCTGGAGTAGCACTATTATCCCTTTAATCATGCCTTAGAATAGATCCACCCAAAACCCCATCTATTATCCTACAATCTCAGCCTTTTTTTCAGAACCTGCAGTACCTGACTCGACCACATGATGGCAGCCATGGTCAGGGAACAGCCATGCTCACAGAATACCTATCCTATAACATACACCAGTTGCCTGTCTGCCCCATGGAGGCACATCAGACTTATTCACTTAAGGTGGCCATACACAGAGAGATCCACTAATTCGGCGATTGATCGGGGATCGGCATTTTTAGCACACCCGCTTTAAACCACACCCACTTTAAACCACACCCATGTCACAACAAGACCATGTCCAAATTAATTGTGGTAGCACACCAAAAAAACCAAATGGTTGGTGCTCACTGCAGGGATATCACTCGTGAAAAAGTTGTCATATTAAGACACACCCTTAAATCCATATGCCTCCTCTTCCCCTGTGCGTAACACAGTACCCCCAGTACATGATTACACACCTTAGGGGCCCCTAACAATTTAATTTCAAATACTAACAAACCCCCAGAACAAATTCCAGGCTTATGTTCCACAGGCAGAGTATGTCACACACACAGGCAGAGTATGTCACACACAGGCAGAGTATGTCACACACACAGGCAGAGTATGTCACACACACAGGCAGAGTATGTCACACACAGACAAAGTATGTCTAGAACCCCTGATAGGCACCTTAAAGGGTAACTAAAGCCTGTCAAAGAATTAGGGTAGAAATGATATAGATGACCTTAAGGCTGGAGGACACAGGGCAAACCAGAAGGTATAACAGTTAGTGAGAAATTTCCTTTCTGGGGGTGCACAGAGGCCTTGCCTAGTGGTTCTGGGATTATTCTGGTCTCACGTGCTACTTACCTTGTGTGCGGCCCAGTCCAACTCTGAACCATAGCACCAATGCCTTATTCATGCACATGAGCAAATGCTTTCAACAAATGAAAAAATAATGAACCTTAATCAAAGACTTGGCTTTAAAAAAAAAACTCCAGCCTCTTGGTCCCGGCCCATTAGACTAATCCATTATTTATCTCTGTGAGTAGCTTCTGAATGAGAGACTGGATTAAAGGGGAAGTATGCCTTCCCGTTCAGCTGACATGCCTCCCAACATTTTGGAAATAGACAGAGGGACAGATGGGCACACCCCCCTAATGACACATCCACTTTACAAAATTTGTCAGGTTATGAAATTCAAACACATTTCTGTTTTTTTATGTTTTTACAGCTTTGCTAATTAAGGTGAATTGCCCTTTAAGTTTCCCTCCCCAATTTTTTTTTACTTGTAAATGGGTCCTGGCGCCAAGGTTTTTTTTTTTTTTTAGAAATATTCTTGGGGCCCCAATTTTTTTTACTTGTAAGCGGGCCCTGGCGCCAAGGTTTTTTTTTTTTTTTTAACTTATAGAGGGTCCCTGGTCACCAATTCTTTTTTGGTGGGGGGGGGGCCCTGACCATCAATAGCTTTTTATAACTTGTGTGTGTGGGGGGGTTTCTTTTTTAGCACTGATGTTTTTGTAGTCTTTTAACTGTGGCCTGGAGTGTGCGGGATCTGGGGTTGATTTCTAATGGCGGCCTGCCGATGACATCACAAAAGGGGCGGGGCAAGCATGTGCAGCGTCTATAAAAGACGAAGTGGAAAGCCAGCATTTGATGGCCCGCGGGTCCCACAGGTATTGGTCTGGCCCAAACATCACTATGAACAAATTAATAAAAGTAGCAAAGTTTCCATCAAGTTTTTTAAATTGTTTCCTAACAGGGTGAATTCTCCTTTAAAGAAAGTCTTGTGTAGATAGAAATCATTCACCGTTTTTAAAGATTTCTCTGTGGTCTCGTGTACTGGGGAGCTGAGGATGATGACGCACTATGTGCGCGTGTCATCATTGATCCTTACGGCCACACCCCCCCCATCAGAATCGAAGTGTCCAGGAGCTGGGGAGATATGGAAACTTTTTTTAAAGGGAAACTGTCGTGGGAAAACATGTTTTTTTAAACACATCAGTTAATAGTGCTGCTCCAGTAGAATTCTGCACTGAAATCCATTTCTCAAAAGAGCAAACAGATTTTTTTATATTTCATTTTTAAAATCTGACATGGGGCTAGACATATTGTCAATTTCCCAGCTGCCCCTGGTCATGTGACTTGTGCCAGCACTTTAGGAGGGAACTGCTTTCTGGCAGGCTGTTGTTTTTCCTTCTCAATGTAACTGAATAGTACGCAGTGGGACATGGGTTTTACTATTGAGTGTTGTTCTTAGATCTACCAGGCAGCTGTTATCTTGTGTTAGGGAGCTGTTATCTGGTTACCTTCCCATTGTTCTGTTGTTAGGCTGCTGGGTGGGGTAAAGGGAGGGGGTGATATCACTCCAACTTGCAGTACAGCAGTAAAGAGTGATTGAAGTTTATCAGAGCACAAGTCACATGACCAGGGCAGTTGGGAAACTGGCAATATGTCTAGCCTAGGGTTGCCACCCGGCCGGTATTTTACCGGCCTAGCCGGTGAAACACCAGCCAAGACCGGGGCCGGTATTACAAATTTACCGGCAATGTAGCTGCCGGTAAATTTGTAATACCCTTAAAATGGCCCTTGCCTTGCCTGAAATCAAATGAAAAACTTACCTTTCTCGCTCTTCAGCCCGATCACACACGTGGCTACGCCCCCTTTGACGTCACGTCCCGCCCCTTTGACGCCCCGTCCCACCCCTTTTGGCCCCGCCCCCCTGCCGGCCGGTAAGGACTTTTTTAAAAGGTGGCAACCCTAGTCTAGCCCCATATCAGATTTCAAAAAATCTGTTTGCTCTTTTGAGAAATGGATTTCAGTGCAGAATTCTGCTGGAGCAGCACTATTAACTGATGTGTTTTGAAAAAAACGTTTTCCCATGACAGTTTCCCTTTAAATGATAGTTTGGACACTTAATAGGCAGCATGAAGCGCTTGTGCTTGGAGAATACATTAATAAACGGCAGGCTAAGGTGAGGATGCCATTTATTACATAGATTCTTTGTTTCACGCATGCGCAGTAAGCGTGAATGCGAAACAGAAGAGAGATTCTACGCTATAGGAAATGTGAGTTGAAAACAGGGGAATGTAATATAAGTCGGGAATGCAAAAACTATTCGCAATGCGAAAAGTTAAGCCTTTGCGCGAACAAATTTTGCTAATGCGCTGTCAGTGTAATAAAACTTCTTACTGAAAAAGTCGCAACGTTTGCTCCAAAAGATTACGACTAGTGATGGGTGAATTTATTAGCCAGGGTCAAATTCACGGCGAATTCCCGCGATTTGCCGCTGGCGAATAAATTCGCGAAACGCCAGCAAAATTTCGGCTGGCGAAAATTCGCTGCAAAAATGAGTCGCACGTCGAAAACAATGCGTCACGCGCCGGAAACGACGTGACTCGCGTCGAAAATGACACAACATGCGTCAAAAGCGTGCCATGACTAGTTTCGCAAATTTTTCGCCAATCGAAAATTTTTCGCCGAAACTCGGGAGATTCGCCCATCACTAATTACGACACCTTCAAGCCCTTCTAAGAGTGCGCAAATATAATCCGCAATAACGATTCGCAATGCAATAACCGTTTAAGAAACGAGCTGCGGATTTTAACTCTTATTGGTGCGCAGTGTTTTTCTCTTTGCGACTTTAATTACATTCCCCCTTTAGTATGTTATAGAATAGCCAATTCTAAGCAACTTTTCATTTGATCTTTTTTTTATAGTTTTTGAACGATTTGCCTTCTTCTTCTGACTCTTTCCAGCTTTCAAATGGGGGTCACTGACCCCATGTAAAAAACAAATGCTCTGTAAGGCTACACATGTATTGTTATTGTTACTTTCTATTCAGGCCTATCCCATTCATATTCCAGTCTCTTATTCATTGTCATTCTAAATCATGATACTAAAAGTTAATTTAAAGGTGAACAAGCCCTTTAAGGGAACATCAGCGCCCCGGTCATTCCCAGTAATGTCTGTCCACTTAAATCCCACCAGACAGGGAGGAAGAGTAAAGGGAGAGTAGGACTCTAAGGATTCAATAAATATATATACTGTAGCCTGGCTGATTCTGTGCTTCAGAGAACTGACCATTTCTGATGAACATGCGCCATCTAGTGGATGGATAGGAGGTTCTAAACTGAATTCTTTTGGGAAATATAATAATTTGTGATTTATTTCCTACACATTCTCTCTTGCCCAACCCAGTGGGAAACGACCAATGAATTCCAGCATTGATGCTGAATATTTCCAGGACATGGGAGATGCCTTATCTGAGACCTGGGCTTGTGCGCTAGTAGACCCCATACGGCACTCAAGGAAATAACTAATGAGCTCCCCCCCAACTGGCCTATAGAATCAGCATCACTGGATTACACTCCGGCCCTGTCCGTGCGCTCGTTTTATATTCAGTTTTGTAAATGCTGTAATGACAGTGTCCTCACTTTTGTTTTTAAAGGGGTGGCTCACCTTGAAGTCAGCTTTAAGGGGCAGATTTATCAAATTCACACGAATGATTCGAAATTCGATCGAATTTTCTAAAAAAGTTTCCAATTTTAGAATATATTTGAAGACCACTTCGACCATCGAATTTGAATTATTTGAAATTCTATTCGAATATTCGACAGTCAAATGACTTGCCCTTTAATTTTATTTTATTCGACTGCCTAGTTCGCCAGATTAAACCTACCGAATTGCTTTTAACTATTTTTGATCGAATAAAAAAATCGATCGAATGGTTAAAATCGTTTGAATCATCCCATTTGAACGATTTTATCATTCGGTCGGATATTTGCTATTCGATCGATCGAATTGCGGTAAACTCCTTCGAATTCGATATTTGAATTCGAAGGATTTTAATTCACTTTAAATTCGATGGTTGAATTCAAGGGTTTTTTTAACCCTCGAATTCGACCCTTTGTAAATCTGTCCCTAAGTATATTATAGAATGGCTAATTCCAAGCAACTTTACAATTGGTCTTCATTTTTTATTTGCCTTTTTCTTCTGACTGCTTCCATGTGTGAGGGGGTCACTGACCCCATCTAAAAAAAACAAATGCTCTATAAGGCTACAAATGTATTGTTATTGCTACTTTTTATTCCTCATCTTACAATTCAGGTCTCTCCTATTCATATTCCAGGCTCTTATTCATATCAATGCATGGTTGCTAGGAGGAATTCAACCATAGCAACTGGATGGCTGAAATGGCAAACTGGAGAAACCAGATAAGTAAAAAACCAGAAATAATAAAAAATGAAATTGTCTCAGAATATTACTCTCTACGTCATACTAACAGTTAACTCAATGGTGCAAAACCTTTATCATATCATGTCAGGAATAAGAGAGCCAGTGCACTGCCGTATCTGTGGAGTCCAACACGTGTAACATTTCTCCTCTCAGCACTTTTTAAATGTACATGGTTTTTAAAAGATAGTAGATAAACTATAGTAAAACTGCCGATATCATGAATCTGAAACAACAGCGCCATCTGCTGGTCATTTTGGCTGACTGCAGCTATAGCCGGCAGAAAATCAATTTTCTGAGAAAAGCAGAGTCTTGTGGTCTTTCCCTGCTTAGAGTTATACGAAGTGAAAGCAGTTTCTAGGACTGTGTACCTTTAAAAACAAATTAAAGACTTTCCTGTTTAATCGAAAATTCACCACAGACATATCATCTTAGACATTACCTTCCTTTGTTTGTACTTCACAACTTGTTTTCTTTCCTGTGTTCTCATTTTTAGTATGTAACGATCTGGGAGTCCCTCGAGAGGAAAACATTATATTCTGACTGAGCTGCGATGTTATACGTACTGACCAACACTGACACTTCCACTCACACTCTGGACTCTGAATGCAGGGGCTTCTGGGTATAACAATTCCACTATGCTTCCATTATGTGTCAGGAAATATATATATATATAATACACAAAAGCCGTAAATATCTTGCAAATTATATCCTTATAAACGGTGAGATCTGATGTCATCAGTTATAAACGGTGAGTTCTGATGTCATTTCTGTCACATGACTCACTGAAACTTGTGTATTATAATAAATAAAGTACCCCCAGTTGCAAAGTTACCTCGGAGTTCCATGACCTTCGGCCTCGTGTTTTTATATGGTCATGAAACTTCTCGGTAACTTATAATATCCTTATATTTTTCAATAGGGGGTACTTTATTCACTATATATCCTGTGTGTATCTATGGAATAATAGCAGGTATAGTAGGGAGAGATGGTGTCTATAGTAACAGTGGATAATAGTCTCT
>CM044439.1:7133479-7156395 GCA_024363595.1 Xenopus borealis
TTATTATTTGTGGTTTTTTACTTATTTAGCTTTTTATTCAGCAGCTCTCCAGTTTGCAATATCAGCCATCTGTTGCTAGGGTCCTCCTTACCCCAGCAACCATGTGTTGATATGAATAAGAGACTGGAATATGAATAGGGGAGGCCTGAATAGAAAGAGGAGTAGTAAAAAGTAACAATAACAATACATTTGTAGCCTTACAGAGTATTTGTTTTTTTTAGATGGGGTCAGTGACCCCTGTTTGAAAGAGTCAGAAGAAGAAGGCAAATAATTCAAAACCTATATAAAAATAAATAATGAAGACCAATTGAAAAGTTGCTTAGCATTGGCTGGAGAACCGTAATGCTGCACATTTACTGTTATTGCTGCTTTGTATTATTCATATTTCTATTCCTATCAATGCACAAAAATCAAGGTATGGTTGCTAGGGGAATTCGGACCCTAGCAACCAGACTGCTGAATTTGTAAACTGCAAACCTGCTGAATAAAAAGTTAAATAACTAAAAAAAGACAAATAATAAAAAAATGAAAGCCAATTGCAAATGGTCTCAGATTGTCCCTCTCTACATCATACTGACAGTTAATATAAAGGGGAACCAATCAGAATAAACGTGTGTGTATTGTTTCCTCTTGTGAAAAGGGGAAGATAATATTCCATGCGAGACATTATAGAAGTAGAATGAGTGGGGAAGAGAATGTTATTTGTAAAGAAAGAAAAGCAGTTTATCAGCGTCAGGCGGATGTGGTTACTTGTTCTGTGTAGCCAGAGATCTGACAGATAATAGGAAACGTCATGGGTTTTTTCCTCCTATGAAATCCGTGGTTTTTTTACTTATTTATATTTATGCATAAAATATATGAGATTCTACAGGGAAAACTGTGCCCCCGCTGTGTCATATAAGGAATTCCAGGACCATGAGTCTATTCAGGTTATTGCAAATATCATATTTTACAACAGGGAGAACGCTTGTTTTATTACACAATAATGCACCACACACACATATGCAGTGATTTGCAGTTCAACAACAGCGGTGTGCCGGGTAATTAGATTAGCAACGTACAACAAAAATTCAAAAGAGAAAAGAAAAACCCACGCCGGCACCTCCCCACTCTTTCATTTCTAGATACTTATTGAGAAAGCCAGATTTAGTAGGGTATGGGACCTATCATCTGGAAACTCGTTATTCAGAAAGCTCCAAATTGTAGAAAGACCATCTCCCATTTTAGTCAAATAATGTTTAATGATTTCCTTTTTCTGTGTAATAATAAAACAGTAGCTTGTACTTGATCCCAACTAAGATATAATTAATCCTTATTGGAAGCAAAACCAGCCTATTGGCTTTATTTCATGTTTATATGATTTTCTAGTAGACTTAAGGTATGAAGATCCAAATTACGGAAAGATCTGTTATCTGGAATACCCCATGTCAAAAGTATTCTGGATAACAGGTCCCATACTTGTACTTGATCCCAACTAAGATATAATTAATCCTTATTGGAGGCAAAACAATCATATTTGGTTTATTTAATATTTATATGATTTTCTAGTAGACTTAAGGTATGAAGATCCAAATTATGGAAAAATCTGTTATCTGGAATACCCCAGGTCAAATCTGGATAACAGGTCCCATACCTGTACTTGATCCCAACTAAGATATAATTAATCCTTATTGGAAGCCTATTGGGTTTAATAAAAGATTAAATGATTTTTTAATAGATTTAGGGGCAGATTTATCAAATTCATAATCAGAAGGATTCGACGTTCGATCGAATTTTCAAAAAGATCCAAATTCGAATTTTCGATTGTTTTTGAAGACCACTTCGACCAGTGAATCTTGAAAAATCGATCGTATCGATCGAATCGAGTGATTCGGGTAAAAATCTATTAGAATATTTGACAGTCGCCAGTTTCAACCGACCGAATTGGCTTTCATTAGTTTAGATCGAATAAAAAAATTCGATCAAATGGATAAAACCGTTCGAATTGTTCGCTTTACTATTCCCATGGTCGAATTTGAGTTTTTTTTTGTTTTTTGTTTTTTAACCCTCGAATTCCATCTGCCCCTAAATGTATGGAAAGAGCCAGAAAACTCAGGTCCCGAGCATTCTGGATAACAGATCCCATACCTGTATACACATTCAGTGAGACATGTGACACAAATGACATCACTAAGCTGTAAAGTGGTGATAGAATATCCTCCAAGGCCAGGGTTGTTATTACAGATTTTACCAGCAATGTTCTTACAGGTTTATTTGTAGTAACCATAATAATCACAATAATCCTCTGCCCCCAAACTCCTCTCCCAGTTCCCCCTCTTGCCCACAGACACCCACCCTACTCATAAAGTCCCCTGTGATCCATCTTGTGATGTCATCAATCCACCCCCTTTGTTTCACTACCCAATCCCTTACATCCCAGACACGCCCCTCTCATTTCTGCCCCTTCACCCCTACCAATAATATTATTGCCTAGAAAGGTGGCAACTCTACAAAGCACCAATTATGACTGATGTCATGACGGAACACAATATATATATATAGATTTGTAGAAGTTGCTTTGATCTTGCACCTCAACTTGACCAGAATAGAGTGCGGACACCAACAACCAAGAAATATATATATATAATTATATATTTTGGAGGATATATCTTGTGTGTTATATCCTTAATTATAAAACAGTAATATCTAGTGAATAAAGTACCCCCTATTGTAAAATATAAGGATATTATAAGTCACCGAGGAGTTTCATGATCGTATAAAAGCATGAGGCCGAGTGTTTTTATACAGGTCATGGAACTCCGAGGTGACTTCTAATATCCTCATATTTTCCAACAAGGGAGACTTTATTTATTAGAATACACATGTTTTAGTCATGTGACAGAAATGACATCACTACTCACCGTTTATAACTGATGACATCACTAGTCACCGTTTATAAGGATATAATACGTTACCGAGGAGTTTCATGAACATATAAAAGGACGAGGCCGAGTGTTTTTATACAGGTCAGGAGATCAGAACTCATATTTTGCAACTGGGGGTACTTTATTGTAATACACAAGTTTCAGCGAGTCATGTGACAGAAATGACATCACTACCATTTATAACTGATGACGTCACTAGTCACCATTTAGAAGGATATAATATGTTACAGAGGAGTTTCATGAATATATAAAAGGACGAGGCCGAGTGTTTTTATACAGGTCATGAACTCAGAACTCATATTTTGCAACTGTACTTTATTATAATACACAAGTTTCAGCGAGTCATGTGACAGAAATGACATCACTAAGCAGCAATTCTAACTATGATGACATAAATGAAGAGGATATATTTTTACTGTTTCATTGCACACACAGTTTATAGAGGCGAGGTCATGACTTGCTTTATCATTTCCCAGCAAGATTTCTACTGAGTCATTTCATTTCCAACTAAGAACAAATATTCTTATCGGCTTTTTTTTATCAAAGACCAACAACGTGTCTTATAAATCTGCCGGGGGGGGAAGTTGTGTAACAGGGACGAGATAAAGTGTTTGTCCAACCTGCACCCCTCGGCTTCCTACTGACGCCCATAGGCACGTGTCCAAAATGCTCCTGGAGACAATAAACACAAGGTAAACTCAAATCTTCATTCACAAATGGTCGAATTGTTTAAGGGAATTTTTTAGGGAGAAAATACATTTTCAGAAAAACTAGACCTTTTAGAGGTTTATTATACCCCGAAGCTGCTAAAAATGTGAACCTGAAAATATTCCAGCTAAAACCTGTCAAGGTAACGTAGAGGCCAATCCTTTTACAATTTGAAGATGTTTCTTGGCAGGGTGATCTGCGTTGGTTTTTGTACGATATCCAAAAAAGATGAGGTTTAACAAATCAAAGTCGTATGAATTTTTTCACAATATTATCAAGACCTTTCCCTTACTGACTTTTTTCAAGCAGATAAATAATTTATGCTTTCAAAGTTGGCCACAGGGGGCTGTCATCTTGTAACTTTGTTATACATCTTTGCAAGACCAAGACTGTGCACATGCTCAGTGTGATCTGGGCTTCTTAGGGATCGTCATAAATGATCAAATAATATCTGCCAGAAGCCGATACACAAGACTGATTAATAATCAGAATATACAGACTGCACTGGGTCCTGTGTTGTCATGTAATCTAATGTGGATTTTATCGTTTTTCTATTGTTTAATACAAACTTTCTCCAACTCTGCAGAACCAGTGGCTGCAGCAAAATAATCCTCCAAATAGAATCCCAGTTTATCTGTTTAAATCTGGCTCCATGATCTTTGTCCCTGCAGCTGGAGTTGGAAACAGTAAAGGGGAAGTAAAGGCAAAAATAAAATCCAATACAAATCTCTACACAGTCGCCGACTGCTCTACAGGGAAACAAACAAAGCTGCTGGAGTTCTGCATGGCTGGGAATTAAGGTGAGGGCTCCCCCTGCTGTTCATAAGTATGATTGTTTCCCTGCCCAGCAGTTAGGGACCGTCTGACAATTCCTATCCACAGCACTAAATGAAGGGAGAATTTCACTGCATACAGTCAGGTTTCTTATAAAAACGGTACACATTTATTAATTTACGTATATTGGAGATAGTTTTCTATTTCATTAAAGAAAGTAAAAATGGGATTTTTTTTTTTTTGCCTTTACTTGCCCTTTAAGTTTGACAACCATTGATTTAGGGCAGGGGTGTCCAAACTTGGCCCTCCAGCTGTTAAGGAACTACAAGTCCCACAATGCATTTGCCTGACTGTGGCTGTCAGACTCCTTCATTGCATTGTGGGACTTTGCATTGCATTGTAGTTCCTTAACATCTGGAGGGCCAAGTTTGGACACCCCTGATTTAGGGGAATCACAATCAATCATGCCTCAACAATAGGAGGACCCAGATCTGCAACAGATATTTTTATACCAAAGATAACTTTCGTTATTGGATCCCGGTTACATTGATCTCAGTAACATTGAAATCAGTGAAGCCCAGCAACTGGTATTTATTTTTGGGTTCCCCTGATTTTCACAGTATCCAGTAACCTTACTCTCTGAACCTGTAAACAAGCCTATCAGAAATCTTTATGACTGCTAACTCTACTCTAGAGTACATGCACTCAAATTGGAGTCTGGCTGCCCATAGTGGACCCCCAATCTTTAATGTTACTATTTTATTACTTTTACAGAGGAACTAATGGCATATTTGACCTTTTCCAATCTACTCAGACCATGCCTTCATCTGCCCATACCTGCTATTAACCCACCTACTTTCCTGCAGGTTTCACCAGTTTTGCATCTTCAATTTTGGGTACAAAGAGACCCATGAGCCATATTATAAAAGAAATTGACTTTTTACCGAGACCTTCAAAGATGTTATATCTATACCTGAGCCTTTATCATGGCTGGCAAATAAGCAAGCATTTCTCTTGTCAAATTCCAGACTTTGCTGATCTATCCAAGTGGCTAAGCCTGTCACAATGGAAATAATCTCCTCTTTATGTACTTATTCTCCAGTGCATGGATTAGAAGCATCAGAGCACAACACATGATCATAGCAGTGAAGATGTAGTGGTAGTAAAGTCATTGACTTAAGAGATGGGACAATACAATTTCAAGTCTCGTAAGGCCACCGTATACAAAATATGCCCTTGCTGGACCTCTGAGATACAGAAACTGTGCATTCCACCCATGCATTGCTAAAATAAATGAATAAAGCCTGGCAAACCCAAAGGAAAAGAAAATCAAACCCCTCAATATAGACATTCATGATATCTGCCATCTTGGACAAATCTACAATGACAGAATAAAAAAGCCTTTCTTTAGGAATTGGGAGGCTCAGAGGCTGGCCAGCCTTCTGTGTGTGAATAACCTGATTAACTCTTCTAGAAAATACAAGATTATATACTGTATATAGTTCCAAAAAACTGATGACTTACAGTATTCACTCAAACAAACAATAATATGAAGTCATTACAACACTAAAACCACAACAGGCAACCTGATGACATGATGAGTCTCTTTTATATTGTCCCACTCCACAAAGTATATATGTCAGAAGAAGATCGTTGAACGACCCAAACAATACTAAACATATTAATCGGCACAGGCTGGAAATAAAACAATATGAAATGGCAACAAAATATTGATACTATCTAGTATTTACCAGAATGTGACCTTTAAATTATTATACTGCTAACCTTCCACAGAAAACTAACACACATAATGAAACTTCCTAATAACTGCAACCGTACCAAAGTCCTTAACCCACATACTAACGTACAGAACAAAAATATGGGCCTGATAACATAACTGAGAGTATCGGAAAGGAAACCAGAAATATACAAAGTTTGGAAGACTTTCATGTGTTTTTCAGCCTTTAACAGCCAACTATCTTTTTGGCTTGAGTCCAAGGTCAAGTCAAGACCTTACGCAACTTCATGCAGGAATCCTATTCAAAGAACCAAAGGTTAGACTGAGGCTGTCCAATGAAACCTAGATAGATCTAGACCAGGGGTCCCTAATCTTTTTTCCCGTGAGTCACACTCAAAAAAAAGAGCTAAAGAGCCGAAGAGCAACACAAGCTTAAAAACATTTTTGGAGGTGCAAAATAAGGCCTTGCTTTTTGATAGCCCCTATATGGAATGGAAGCCTATAGGAGGCTCTATTTGGAAGTACACCTGTTTTTTTATGCAATCCAAATTGCCTTGAAGCCTGAAATTCAAAATTAAGCACCTGCGTTGAGGGGAAACATGGGGAAACATCCATGGAGTTGGAAAGCAACATGTTGCTCATGAGCAACTGGTTGTGGATCACTGGTCTAGATGCTCAAGATGTTCATGATGATATTTTGCCCCAATCTGGAGACTGTGCTGTAACAGGACAACATTTGCTGAGATGATTTCTGCTGGCCCAACAGGATTGGATGAATATAACTTTTTGTACTTCTTGTTTCACCAGTAGGAGCTGTACAAGACAAATGTCAGACTCATTGTTCCTCTTGCTTCGTTTTAGTTCACCCACTTATTCCAATCAGCACACTAATCATTTATATTTAGATCCTTTTTTCCACCTCATGATAAGGGAATCGTTGTTTTCCTGGCTATCCAAGTCACACATCCCGGGAATCCTGGGGCTAAACGAGGACACCTCTAAATGCAGTAACTGTTCTGAGAAACATTTGTTTTACGCTGACACTTTTAATACAATAAAAAGAAATTACTTCATATCCAACAAGACTTGTAAATTCTGTATTTTCTATAGTTTGGGCAGGTGGGCACATTTCCCCTTATAAAGCCAGTGTTAAAATGGAAATGCTGCTGCCTGCACTCTCACCGTACTAAAGAGAAAAGTTTATAAACATCCTTTTCTGCTAACAAACATTGTTAAGTGACAAAATTAACTCCTGTACAGTTATCTGTATTTGTGATGGCACATTTAACACACTCACTGTATTTACTAGTTTGGCCTGAGTTGGCATAGGCTGGTATCTTCCATATGATGTGTTCCTAATTTCTAAAATGCAACTTTCTCAAATACTTCCCAACATTTCTAGTCCTAAAATTGCCAAATATTAGGCCATTCCTAACCTACCAAGGCCATGCCCAATTCAGACTTGACAAACTCCAATCCTGGTTCAGCACTGATTACACTTGTTCATTTACCATTTTTCAAATGCCATCATAGGGAAAGTGGAGGTATATTACTTATAATGGGTGAAAAACATCAGTATTTGGATTCGCCCACCTGCCCTTGACTGGAACAAAAGCCCCAACTTAGTTAGCCTCAAATTAGTGCACCTTATCCACATCTTAGGTGCTTTTCTTCTAATGCAAAGGTATTGCAGCTTTTTCTACAATGTAAAGCAGTAGATAGAAGGTCCTGGTTTGGAAAACAATTGGAAGTTTGCCTTTCAGTAGGTATTTGTAACTGTTAGCACAGTGACCATCATGGTTTCAGTTTTGTTATGAGCTAAATGAGAGGCTGAACAAATGTTGCACCAAAAAGAAGCATCTTGATCCAAAGAAAGCATATGGAAGACACATTATTGGTCAAACTGTTCTTCACCACCATCATCTACTTCCTATTCCATTACCCTGCTAGTCTTCTTATTTAGAAGGGATAATCTGGTCTACAGAGCTTACAATGGTCAGAACTTACCAGAAAGTGAACTGGGTGACCTAAAATGTATTTGGCAACAACTGGGAAAGCTTGGGGAGGTATGGCAGTATGCTGGCCACATTGCTTTGCAACATGAAACCTTGATGAGACCAAGTTCCTAAGTAAAATCAAGATTAACCACCCCCCCCAGATCTGTCCATACAACCTTCCACTTTTTAGAAAACAAATTTGTTCCTGAAATTTGTAATCAGGAAAGGACAGTTTGAAGGTATGCAAATGATTCTTCTTAGAAACCAAACTGTGTGGGCGCTATGGCTTATTGCATTGGTGCAGTTATGTAATTACAGTAGCCCCATATTTCCAGCCATTGGAAAGCCTGATAAGTTATCAGCACATATGTTCAAGCCTCAATGGTAAATGTGTACGTGAGGACAGAGGGGGTATTCATACTACTTGGCACCGGAGCAAGGCAGGTGTTCTCTGAAGCAGCAGACACTATTATTGCCCAGGAGAAGAAGCTTGTTAATGACTCTGTAAAGCAATGTTGGCACCTTCTGAAAAACAGGTACGTTAAAATATAGAATAACAAGATTCCTTTGGTAGCGAGCGTCAATCATTAAAAAGCACACTAAAAGTGGGCTCTTATCCACAGAAATGAATCTAGAAAACAACCCCTGGGCATCTTTCCATGACTCACAGTTGGCATAAAAAGCAAATGGTTTAGCCAATTGGTTCTGAGGCCGGTTAATCTCCACTGGATTGTGGGAGATGAACCTAAAGGCTTTTCACTTTATTGGCAGAATATATCTCGCTTCCCCAGCTGGCAAACATTCCTCCAGGTTTTTTCAATACACCACTGCTATTAGTGTAAATTAGTCTAGTCTTTTGCAGACCTGCCTGTGCAATACCAAGATGTCTGTGCAACTGTATGAGCCTGCTAGACAAGGCAACCTTCCTCAACCTGCTTTCAAGTAGACATTGCTGGGACCCACAGCAAAATAATTTTAGGGTCCATCACAACCCTGGCATGATGTCACAAACATAAATAGGGCCCAGACATCTACACATGCACCATTGTTTGCAAAAACATAAGGGGCCCATTAATTAAAACTCAGATTTCTTCTGGTCAAGGTTTTTAAGGGGAAAACTCTAGAGATTTAGAAGTCAACGGCAGATGATCCTGAAGTTGTTTTCTTGACATTGTGATTGTCCCAACCAGATTTTAGTTTTGATTGAAATGCAAAGATACTTTGAAATTGTTATACAGTATTGGGAAGTGTAGAACATGGTACTAAACCTCTGTTTCTAGTTAGTATTCTTTAAATACATACAAAATTATTTTATGGTGGATAAAAGCAAATGAATAGGACTCATTCAACAAATTCAAGGCTGGGTACAAAAAAACTGACGTAATTACCATGTTTTGGCTCATTTGACTGTACATACATCTTGGAACAGTTAACCAGGAACAATTACCCCAGGGTGATGTTACAGGAGTTCTGTAATGCTGTGTATCTATATTAACGTATTGGAATCAGGGCTTCCATAGTTTCCTCAAAGTTCTTCCTTCTGAAATAAGATGCCAGTAAATAATATTTGTATTTATCCCAGTATTGAGAGTTAGCCCCAAGTTGTGAATTCTGTAGGTTGCACATAGACCTAGGAGGAGTATAGATGTTTGGCTATTGAACCTGAATGAATGAAACAAAACTCTTTGGTCTTCCTCTTAACCTACTGACCCATTGGCCATCAGTTGGCTTGGATGGGACCCAAGATAATATGGTTATCTAAAGTTACAAAAACATTGCCTTTGACCAGGTGTTTTACAGTATATCAAGGGTTTAAAGAGTATTTATTTCCCTCTTCTCTACATTGTTCTAATAGGTTGTGAATCAATTCAAGTTCATTATCTCCTTCAATAGGAACAGCTGTGTAATCATATTTAGAACGTTATTGAACCAACAAGTATTGGAAAATATCAAGTAATTACCTGTTATGAAGTGAGCTGGCAGCGGAGATTGAATAATATCCTAGTATATTAAATAGGAAGCTAATGACTTAGGTCCTGGCAGAGCTGAATATAATTACACACCCACATCCAAGTAATGCCGGCAGAAGGTTAGTTTAAATAACTCCTTGATGGTGGCGAAATGTGTACAATTGCATTGAACTCCTGAACTTGGTTTTGGGAACATTGTGTAACAATCACATCGCGCAACAAATTTAATATTTATGGCAAATACTCTTAAGTGTTTTTCTTAAAGGTTTCAATCGAACAAAGAAAGAAGTTTCAGAGTCTGTTGTCTCAAAGCTTTGACACGGTTAAAATCGTTCAAGGAACTTGTTTCTTGGCCAATACAGGTGCTGGGAGAAAACAACACTAGTCCCTCTACCAGCAGGAGTCCAACAGGTACGGAACTAGGTAATGAATAACAACAAGGCAGGGTATGTAACTACAAGGAACTTCTAGTTAAGGGGGTGTTTCACCATAAGCTCAACTTTTACTATGTTATAGAAACGCCAATTCCTAGTTTTTTAATATGTTGCCATTCTTGTTGTTCTTCTAACCAGCTTTTACATGGGGTTCAACTACCCTGGCAGCCCACAGACTATTGCTCTGTGAGACTACAATATTATTCTTATTTTATAACAAGGTAACAGATATAGGAACTCATTAGTGTGTGAGTCATAGCTCAAAGTAGATTAGTAATAATTCCCCCCCTAATTAACCTGCTAGCTGGAATTTAAGGGATATGTAGCAGAACCCAAATCTCATCTTAATTGGCCTTCTGACTGCACAACCTCCCCCCCCCCCTTGCCAAAGCTCTAGGCTTTATTTTTTTGTGCCACTGCTTTAGAGGAAGGTCTTCCGAAAGGTCTTTTACAATGAGGGATAGCTGAATAGGGGAACATTTTCAAGAATGTCCTTAGGTTCCAATGCCCCTCAAGCTTTTGTTTTAGGCAGCTTCACTCCTTGCACTAACGTCAAGGCCACTTTAATCTTCCAGCAATAAGTCACTGGGTGACACAGGCCCAGTTGAATAGAGGCACATAGGCGAGTATTTCCAAGAATGTCCTTAGGTTCTAATGCTCCTCAAGCTTTTGTTTGAGGCCGCTTCACTCCTTGTACTAATTCAAGGCAACTTTAATCAGCCAATACTAAGACACTGTGTGACCCAGGCCTAGTTAAATAGGGGATCAGAGGGGGCTATTTCCAAGAAAGTCCTTAGGTTCCAATGCTCCTCAAGGTTTTGTTTGAGGCTGCTTGACTCCTTGCACTAACTTCAAGGCAATCATAGTCAACCAATACTAAGACTCTGTGTAACCCAGGCCTAGTTGAATAGGGGAGCATAGGGGGCTATTTCCAAGAATGTCCTTAGGTTCCAAGGCTGTTCAAGCTTTTGTTTGAGGCCACTTCACTACTTGCACTAACTTCAAGGCAATATAAATAGGTCAACACTAAGTCACTGAGTGACCCAGGCCTAGTTGAATAGGGGAGCATAGGGGAGTATTTCCAAGAATGTCATTTGGTTCCAATGCTCCTCAAGCTTTTGTTTGAGGCCGCTTCACTCCTTGCACTAACTTCAAGGCAACTTTAATCAGCCAATACTAAGGGGCAGATTTACTAAATTCACATGAAGGATCGAATTTTCAAAAAGATTAGAATTTTCGAATGATTTTGAAGAACACTTCGACCAGTGAATTTTGAAAATTCGATCGAATTGAAAGATTCGAATAAAATTTCATTTAAATATTCGACTATTCAACTATTGAAGTACATCCCCTTTAAATTTTTATTCAACTGCCTAGTTCGCCAGATCAAAGCTACCAAATGGAGTTTCATTATTTTTGATTGGATAAAAAATATTTGTTTGATCGATAAAATTGCTCGAATCAATCGATTCGAACGATTTACCGATCGGTCAATCGAATATTTCCTATTCGATCATTCGTCCAATGGAATTGCAGTAAAATCCTTCCCTGCCTATTCACATGGTTGAATTTAAAAAAATTTTCAATTCGAAATTCGACCCTTAGTAAATCTGCCCCTAAGTCACTGAGTGACCCAGGCCTAGCTGAATAGAGGCGCATAGGGGAGTATTTCCAAGAATGTCCTTAGGTTCCAATGCTCCTCAAGCTTTTGTTTGAGGCCACTTTACTACTTGCACTAACTTCAAGGCAACTTTAACAGGTCAACACTAAGGGGCCGATTTACTAAATTCACATGTATTCATAGTGAATGATCGAATAGATTCTAATGATCGAATATTCGTTCGTTCGATCTTTCAATCAGCGAATAAAATAAGACTTTTAAAATATTCGAATGCCTACTTCCCCAGATTGGACCTACCGAATTGCGATAGAAGCCTATGGGAATCTAAGTCCTGATTGAATAGGATTTGAACGATCGAAGTCTTCGATCGTTCAAATCGTACGAATTATTTGAATGATCGAATAAAAGGTAGCCTAGAACTATTCGATTAGCATTCGAAGATCGAATATCGAATTTTGTCGAGCTAATTATGGGGAATAATAGTAAATTTGCCCCTAAGTCACTGTGTGACCCAACATGAGCTTCTAGTTTCAGGTCCTACTTCTTTTTGGGGAAGATTAATGTTTGTAGGTCTTAAAACCTCCGACACAGGGAAATATGTACAACCATATACACATATTCTGATCCACAGGACTCTAGATTAGAGTCGGTAACACATGTCATCACGTATCTTTTGCACAGACCAAATAATATAGTTAGCACAGAAGAGTTGTGAAAACTCCTTACGTAGTGAATTCGAGCAACTGCCAAACTGCATTATCACAGCACAAAAGTATTTGTTAGCTAAACAGTAAACCTTATTAGTCTGATTAAGCACACAGAAAATGAAGCATAGCAAAATATTGACATTGACAGGAATTTGTGGAAATAAATTAACCACCGTCGTGTGTAGACACTGCAGGGAATAACAGTTGGTTCCTATGAACCAGCTAAAACACATCAGACCTCAAACCACAAAAACCGCAAGTCAGGTGAGCGCAGTCTACGGAAATTCAACAGGTATATATAAATATCATCAGTGAAATAACACTCTCAACAGAATGATGTTTTCAGCCCTGGGATATAGTGATGCCGCTAATAAGCTTCCCACCATATTGATGATATCATTATCTTCTTCTTTGGACAACCATCATGTGGTCAGTTTGCTCTAGTTCACCTCAAACAAATGCTCCAGTTTTCATTAATTAAATTGTGAATAGATTGATTAAATAGTGCACCGTTTGGTCAACTTTACATAGATACCCCTTCCAATTGTTGGCATTGGCCTTTTAATCCACACTCCTCATTCGCATACCTTGTGCCACTTCATCATAGCAAGCTTGATAATTCTCCTTTTGGGAAATATCTTGCCTTGTGTCAGCAGGATAATAACCCAACAAGGTCCATACGAAATGGGTTTTCTGAGATGGAAGAGGAAGAACTTGACTGGCCAGCACAGAGCCCTCAACCCAACTGTATCCCTGTGGGATGAATTGGAACAGTCTGGCGCCCAACCTTTAACATATCAATGGAAGCAAATTCCACCAGCAAAGTTTCTAGTGGAAATCCTTCCCAAAAGATTAGAAAGGGAGGATCAGCTTCCTATTACTCTTCTTGGTTTTGGAATGAGATGTTGGATAGGCATGTGGCCTCATACTTTTGCCTGTATTGACTATATTGAACTGCAAATACTTTTAGTATTGTTTTTACTATTGCTACATTGTATGCGGTGCTTGAGATAAATCTCTGTATCGGAAATGTTAATACTCACTTAAAGGGTTATTGCAATCAAGACGAAAAAATGTTTCTAGCGCCTAAAATCAATTTGTAATTTAGTAAGGTTGTGTTGTTTTGGGAAAATATTGATTTACACGAATCAATCAAGTGTCAAGCTTATTGTGTAACCGTTACACTTTACTGCGCAGAGGAAATATCTATGTCCAGTTCTCCGCCAGACAGACAATGGGGCTGTTGTAGCAGAGATCTGCACATTGTTATTTGGACTGGGGGTGAGCCCCCTTCTCTAGGCCCAGCAAGTTCCACATGGAACAGTCTAGTGTATTTAACACCCCACTGCATGGCATACAGGGTTGTGTCCACAAAGGTTCATTTATAGTGAAGAGTGATTTTTTTTTCACCAGGCATGGATTTGCTGCATAATTCTGCATTTGGCCATCTGCTAATCTTTTCGTGAAACTGCCGTGAAAATTTACAGTAAAAAATTTTGCAGAGACAAAAAAAGTTGCAACGGCCATTGAACTGCGTTTGGATAAAAAGTAGCCAAGACAAAAAACGTGGCCAGACAAAAAAGTAAGCACAATAAAAAAGGCCAATTGACTGTAATGTATTTAGAATGTCATGCATTTGAGGGAAATAAAAGTTGCGCCCGTAAAAATGTCACACGTCAAAATAATTTAGTTCATTGCGTTTAGTGAGATTCTCTCGTGACTACTTATTTACAATTCCACGTGCTAAAAGCTAGTGATGGGCAAATCTAGGCTGTTTCGCTTTGCCGAAACAGCGAAAACTTCACGAAACGCCATCCATGTCTCTTTTTGGACACCCGCATCCGTTTTTGGACGCTGGTGCCAGTTTTTGGACGCCGGCACACATTCGCAGCTGTCTTGTTTTGGACACAGGCATCCGAATTATCGCCAGGCATATTTTTGCAGGCATTTCATGAATTTATTCACCGGTGGTGAATCGCGTGAATACCTGCCAGGCGAATAATTTTGCCCATCACTATTAAAAGCTAAAATTGGCCCAAAATAGAGAAACCATTCACAAAGAGGCTTGTCCTTATACCTTCTTCTTGTGACCAGTGCCAACTAGGGTTGCCACCTGTCCGGTTTTGAACCGGACAGCCCGGTATTTTGAAGGGCTGCCCGGTTCAATGCTTCCTGCCCGGTTTTCCATATAAGGAAAACCGGGCGGGATTAGCTTGATTGACGCCGCAATCGGCCAATCGGCGATCGCGGCGTCATAGCTCTGCCCCGTGACATCACAGGACCGCCCACTGACGTCACGGGACCGCCCACTGACGTCACGGGACCACCCCCCTGTCCGGCTTGAGCCACAGGGTAAGGTGGCAACCCTAGTGCCAACTAACATGTCTAGGCTGCTCCGATGAGTTAAACACTCAAGGGAACCTTGGAATTACCACCAGTTTGGATGAGTTGGTATCTCCAGGCTTCTCCAATAGGTTTGCACCAATAGGAGACTTGTGACAAGCACATCAGTCACTAATGTCATTATTAACACTGAAAGTGGCACCAATCTTTGGTTGCCATTAGATACCAGGAGAAACATGTCCACCTGTTTTTACTGGTGATTTACCAGATCCAGGATTCTGGTTGGGATTCAGCCAAATCCTACACAAAGTTTAGGTGGAATCCAAACCCTTAAGGTCAAGTGAATTTCATTCTCTGGACAAAAGAACTTGGCGTTGTATTATTCTCACATGTAAAGTGAGTTCTGATTTGGTTCAGCATTCAGCTGGATCTTCTCTGGAGGATTAGATATGAAGATGGTGTTGGTGCATCTCTAGATTCCCCGTTAGCTTCATGAAGACTAAAGTGGCTTTTCAGAAAAAGAAGAAAACGCTTATTTTTAAACACTTCTGTTATCTCTGCTGACAAATGGACCACAAATATTTGCTGGACCTAATAAATCCCAACAAGTCAGCGGTTTATTTTCTATACATCTCACAGCTTCAGGCCTTGGATTTGCTCCTGGCCGGCCTCACATTTGTTCATTTAGTGCTTCGTGTTCTGAGCCACGATCTGCCTGGGACTTCACAGAGGAGGAATTGGCCGGGAGCACAGGGCTCGATTGTTTCTCCTCCAGTGATGGAGATAAGGTCACTATGCGCATGCTAATGGCTGCCAACAACCCCTGTGAATGTATTTCCTCATGTATTTCATCTTTATCAGCATCACGGATGGCCAAACCCCCAATCACTTGCTTTGGACACCCATCTCCTTACAGGAAAACACAAAAAAAAAACCTCCACCCCCCAAAATGTATCAATTACATTTCAGGAGTTTTCTCCATAAAAGGGAACTTAAGGGGCTGAGTTAAAGTTGTCGCTTATAAATGGACACAATTTGTTTTTGTTGTGTATTGGCCCATTCCTTAAAGAAAATCATTGTTCTCAGCTACAGTCGCCCGTCCCACTTTCTCGTCTGAATTGGGGAACGCTGGAGCTGCAGACGGTTTCAAGATGACGGTCAGTAGGTGAGACTTATTCCCAGTGAATCAGGTGCAAATGTCATACTAACGCCATGCTGCAGGTGGCGCAATCCTACGTTGGATGCAATTACATCTGATTGGCCGGTTATAAATTACCCCTAATGTATTCTTGCCATGAGCTAGCCATTGGTTAGACCACTTACATTATATTATTTGCATTTACTGTTCACCCGACTGGTTGCTATGGGTCACTGGACTTGGGCAATTGGCAACTTTTACATCTTCGCTGGACCACCATTTGCTCCGGGATCTAAACCAGACCCTAAATTGGCCACTCCCAATCTGACAAAAATTTGATAAGCACTTGACCCTAACTTGCTCCCGATCTACACCCGACCCTAAATCGCCCACTCCCAATCCGACAAAAAGCTGACCAGCACCTGACCCCAACCTGGCCACTCCTAATCTTCACCCAACCCTAAATCGCAGATTCCCAATATGACAAAAAGTTGATAAGCACCTGACCCTAACTTGTTAGGGGCCTAATTTATAACAAAATAATGATATTACTCAGAGAACTCAGTGGAATTTTTAAGTGTTTTAGGGGCCATAAAAATCCCTTGCAGGGCAGCATCTGGCCTGTGGACCCCTGATTGGATAATTGAAGGGACAAAGTTTGCTCTGATCTAGCAACATATAGCAACCAATCAGATATGGGTGCCACGCCCCCTAGGGACTTCCCAGTGGAAGAATGAACAGTCAATGGATTCCTGGGTAGATTCCTGGGTAGATTCCATGTGAAGAATAGAAACTGAAGGTTTATCAAAGAGCCACAAAGGACAACAAGATTATTAGACTTTAATAATGTGTCAAAATACATTTATTTATCAATCGGTTTCCATACAGTGATAATATCAAGCAGAATTCAGCCATAGAGTGTCTTTTATGGAACCTTTATTATGAGGATTAATATCAGCACTGGGATGCCTGAATATATGGCTAGCGTATAATGCTCATACTATACACACACAGCGGAAATTTAAAAAATATATATCAGAATTCAAGTGTGATTAACCCTTCAAGTGCCATCAACATTAGCTCCACCCACAAGGAACGATGCTGCTCACTTTAACCAGTTTATTGTAGAATAAAGTCATGTGCTTGGTTGAAAATGAAAGGATCCTCTTAGTGTTGGGGGGGGGGAGGCATTTTAAATTGATAACCGGAACAAACGTTTAAAGGGAAAGTAAACCCTCCATATATTTACAACTAGGAAATAAAAAACTGGATACAGTTTCAGAGAGATTAGCAGTCGGAACTTTGAGCATGAGAATTAATTTTTTCATGGTTGATTTGCTATGGTATTACTGTATAATTTAATGTATTGATGTGCGGAGAGGTTATTGATACAAGCATAAATGGTCGGCGGGGGGAATTTGGAAGAAATTAGATTTTCAGCTGCTGATTGGTTACCTATTAATAGTACAGGTATATCCAGAACACTTGGGACCTGTGGTTTTCCAAATAGTTTCAGATCTTCATATCTTAAGTCTACTAGAAAATCATATAAACATGAAATAAAGCCAATAGTCTGGTTTTGCCTCCAATAAGGATTAATTATATCTTAGTTGGGATCAAGTACAAGCTACTGTTTTATTATTACAGGTATGGGACCTGTTATCTGGAATGCTTTTGACCTGGGGTATTCCAGATAACATATTTCCATAATTTGGATCTTCATACCTTAAGTCTACTAGAAAATCATATAAACATTAAATAAAGCCAATAGGCTGGTTTTGCCTCCAATAAGGATTAATTATATCTTAGTTGGGATCAGGTACAGGTATGGGACCTGTTATCCAGAATGCTTTTGACATGGAGTATTCCAGATAACATATTTCCATAATTTGGATCTTCATACCTTAAGTCTACTAGAAAATCATATAAACATGAAATAAAGCCAATAGGCTGGTTTTGCTTCCAATAAGGATTAATTATATCTTAGTTGGGATAAAGTACATGTATGGGACCTGTTATCCAGAATGCTTTTGACCTGGGGTATTCTAGATAGATCTTTCCATAGTTTGGATCTTCATACCTTAAGTCTACTAGAAAATCATATAAACATGAAATAAACCCAATAGGCTGGTTTTGCCTCCAATAAGGATTAATTATATCTTAGTTGGGATCAAGTACAAGCTACTGTTTAAAGAAAAAAGGAAATTGTTTTTGAAAATGAGGATTATTTGGATCAAATAAAGTCTATGGGAGATGGCCTTTCCGTAATTCAGAGCTTTCTGCATAATGGGTTTCCAGATAACATATCCAATACCTGTACTAGAACCAGAACATCTAGGGGCAATGGCTCATGTAGTGTTTCTCTGCCAATTGATTTCATTCTCAAGAGGAACGGCCCATGCTACATATATTAACTCCAATGGTGTTTAAAGCCCAAATGGTCCAACAATAGTCATAAGTGGTCAAAGACAGTCTATTCATGCCATGAGGGAGCCATTGAATTTTTTAAAGGGGAAGTAAAGTTTAAATCACTGTGATGGGGGGGACAAGTTGTTAGGCACCCCCTGAGTAATTCTAGAAGCCTACTTTAGACCCCCAAGCCGATGCTTCAGTTCTTCCAAAAATGCCCCCACATCCCCTAAACTGCCCCGGGCTGAAGTAAGAACTAGAACCAGTGGGGGGGGGGGGGTGCCTACTACTTGGCTCCTCCTCCAGCATCAGTATTGAATATAAGGGAGGCACAAAATAACCAGGTCCAGATACAGATACAAAAAAAAAGCAAAACCTTAAAGGAAAACTATACCCCCCAAACAATGTAGGTCTCTATAGAAAGATATTGCCTAAAACAGCTTATATGTAAAACCCTGCTTGATGTAAATAAACCATTTTCATAATAATATACCTTTTTAGTAGTAGTTGCCATTGGGTAATCATAATTACAAAATTGCCATTTTAAAAAATAAGGACAGCCTCCTGGGATCCTAGGATCCAACGGTGCACACAAACATACCAAACAAACTATAAAGTTAGGTCACATGAGCCAATTAACAGACAGAGGTGTGTCTTTTGCTTCAACACTTCTTTCTGTTACAGTTAGAGTTGAACAATTTCTGGTCAGGTGATCTCTGAGGCAGCACACAGACCATCACCAAATGGGGGTTCAAGGCAAGAGATGTAAAAGAGCAATATTTACTTAAATATATATACCAGTTTGGTAAGATTCTTTAATATGTCACTTAATTTGATATAAACTATCTGTTGCTCAAGTGTTCATTTTGGGGGTATAGTTTCCCTTTAATGCCTTCCTAGATACTGAGTTAATGGGTGCTGTTCTCTCTCCCGGGACACTAGAAAAACCGGTGATCACTAACAACCAATCAGGTGTACATTTAAATAATTGACCAGTAAATGTGAGCTGCTGATTGGTTGCTATGGGTTTCTAGACCCTGTGCAAGCTTTGTGACTTTAATTACATGACCAAAAGGATCCAGATGGGCCACGTGTGCATTATACAACATGCCGGCAGACAGAGTTAAAGGGGAACTGATTATTTTTTTGCTATTTCGTCAATTAGAACATATCAATCATTTTTCTAAATATAATGCATTAAAAATGATCTCCCTTTAAGATAATGAGTTATTCTTCTCCCCAGCAGCCGTGCTGATCCCCTGGGACTTAATGATTGCATGGACATGGGATTGGAGCCGACATGGAAACTGGACCTGATAGGGGCAAATTTACAAAATCCACGTGAAGGATTCGAAGTTCGATCGAATGTGATCAAATTCCGACCGTACGATTTCTTCGGATATTCGAATATGCAAATTTGGCCTCTTCGATCATTAAAATGATAAAATCCTTCGAATGCCTACTTCGCCAGATTGATCCTACCGAATACCAATAGAAGCCAATTTTTTTGTGAAATTGAACGATCGGTAGCCAATCGTACGATTTCATTGAGAAATCGAATATCAAGCAAAATGATAGCCTAAAACTATTCCATAAGCATTCGATTGTCGAATGCTTATCGAATATCGAGGGATTTTTGGGGAATTTTAGTAAATTTGCCCCATTGTGTTATTACCCCTAAAATACCTGTAGCTTGTTGCCTCTATAGACTTCTTAGGGCAATGGCACTGAAGGTGATTCTGGGTTCTTTGGTTGGTCCCTTTTTCAGTAGCTGAAGAGGTGGGTCCAAAACACCCCAATTCCCCCTCCGATGCCCTTAAAGAGAATCTCCTACAAGGACTGCTTGTTCCTAAGGGCTGCAGTCAATTCTCTCTGGCATCTTCAGGTATTTGGTCCTCCACCTCTGGGCTATTGATAAACATAGTGGACAAAGTTCCCAAAAACTGACTTATGTGCCACTGCTCATCAAGAGGACCAAAAATAGTTTTCTAAGCCATTTTGCCTTTAAGATAATTTTTTTCTTTTACATTTCACAATATTAGCAGTTTTTGAATGTCTAACAGGAACACCCCTTTTTTCTCTATCCTGGTTGGACTGGGCCATTGGAATACCCGCAGAAAACCCTGTGGCCTCGCAAACCCAGACCTTTGCCGTGCCCAGGGTGCTGCACCCTCATCCCCCACCCCGACAAACTGCGGCTGCACCAAGATAAAATAAGGTGGGGCAGGGGGCCTAGAAGCAGAGGGGCCCCAGGGGAGTGTGCCCATGAAGCATCAGACCCAACCCCCCCGATGCTAGTTATATAAGACAGGAAATCTTTACTTAGACAGCAAGTCTCTCCTGATACTTTTCTGATCAGTTCTATCACTTCTGGCACATTGAACAACATAAATGAACAGAGTAGATGGAAAAAAGAAAATGAACAAAAAGAGCACTATTATCAATTTACAGTGTAAATGTTCCATTTAAGGTCCATATAAGAGTCTACAGGAGCCACATGCAGATACAGACAAACTGCCTAAGCAAAGCCTACCCTATAAAAAAGAAACTATGTTTTTTTTAAGAATAAGCTTTTATTTTCCTGTACTTTTCTTTATGCTAAATGAAAGATAAATATAAAGCACTTAAATACCAAGTGATAATGTCCCTTCGTTTTCACCTGGTGACATTTCTCTGAGCCGTAACTCTTCAGTGACTTATAATATCCTTATAATTTACAAAAGGGGGGACTTTATAACTGACAGCGCACCTTTATCGCGCATCCGAAGTAATCCCGTAATCTCGCCTGCACAGAGCCTTGGCTTGGATTGATATATATCAATCACAACATTCCTCTTCTACAGAAGAATCAAAAAATTGCACATGAAGCTATTGGTAGGTAGTCAAAAACATACGGAAAGTGGTGGGGGGGTTGGGAAGTGGTAGGAATCAGCGGATAAAATATACATATTTACAAGCACTCGTCCCCATCAACTGGTCCAAAAGTTTTATCCAAAGTGCAAAATAAAATCATTTCCGATGATTGATCTGAATTATGTAAGGAACCTGTCCGTTTCCTACGGCCGTCGCGCTCATGAATGCGACCATTCAGCCGCCATATACAATATTGCTTTTGGGTGGCCCTTCTCTAGAAACCTTAACGCAAAGGCTGACCAATCAGAATGCCCATCCAAGGATACCAGTAACAACAAGAACCTTTTTTTTGTTTGTTTTTTTAGCACTTGAAGAGCTATCAACAGACAATGCAGGCTATAAAAATAATTACAATTCATACGTATATATAAAAAAAAAAGCAAATGTCCAATGTCAAAGTAACTTGAGATCTAAACACAAGTGGTGGCCTCTTTTATTTCATAACTGGATGAAAGTCTGGTACAACTAGTGAGTAGGGAGGCACCTAATTCACTATTTTGGATTTGGCCAAATCCAGAAACATTTGTGAAAGATTTGGCAGAATACTGAACCAAATCCTAATTTGCATAGGAAAGGAAAACTGTTTTTACTTCCTTGTTTTGTGATGAAAAGTCATGTGATTTCCCTTCCCGTCCCTAATTTACATATGCAGATTAGGATTCGCTTCAGCCAAACACAAAGATTCCCGGCTGATTCCTGAACCAAATCCTGGATTGGGTGCATCCCTTATGGTGAAGTATTACCAGCACCTCTGGAGACATAAATGCCATATGTTCCTTTGACTCAGGGAAAATAAGTACCACCAAAAGAAACAAGTCTCCAGGGCAAATAACGGTGCAAAGCTACTTTTTAAGCATTAAGGCCGACGACGCGTGGTTGGAGATTTCCTGAAACGGCTCCTGCAAAACTGACCATAATGTAACGCGCCTGAAAGCACCAGTTATAAAACGGTCTTTTCGGTAAGAATTGGCATTTTTAGGCAGAATTAGTCAATAGAAGACTTCACAGGCAGTGTCGTGCGTTTCTAAGGTGTGTTATGCAACATTCTGTGCAACTTAACAATCATATATTCCATATATATATATTGCTTTGTCATCCCCTTTATTAGTAACAACAACATGAGAGCACCAAGATATAAAAGCAGAAGCGTATTAAGTGCAATAAACAGGTTGGTATTTGGCTCAGGTTTCCTAACCAATAGGGTGAGCATTTCAGATCTATGTCTGGGGGGGGGGGGGGG
>CM044439.1:7156599-7180660 GCA_024363595.1 Xenopus borealis
GGGGGGGGGGGGTGGCGAGAAATAAAAATGAACACAGACCTTGTCCAAATAAAAATACATGGCCGAAGTAGTCTAAAATGATCATTTTACCATCAGCACTGTGCTTAAGTATAACTCAAAGTAGGTTTAATGGAGAACCACCAACACCATGGAATCACCAGTGATCCACAGGAATATTACTATTGTCAGTAATACTGTTATTATTCCCCCTGCAAGTTCTGTGGGCAGAGCTAGTGATCATTAGTCTCGGTGGGGTAAAGGTTAAGCTAAATTATCCTTATGCATTTGATGACTTGGAGAAGATGAAGATGTGAGATAAAAACAAAGTGAACTTGGCCTAAACAAGCAATTGGATGTGGAGGTCCTACTGAACTATCAGTCTAAGCAATAAATACATTGGGTTAGGATAAACCAGA
Source organism: Xenopus borealis (assembly GCA_024363595.1). Classification (NCBI taxonomy): domain Eukaryota; kingdom Metazoa; phylum Chordata; class Amphibia; order Anura; family Pipidae; genus Xenopus; species Xenopus borealis. The sequence goes on from CM044439.1 coordinate 7,157,016, forward strand.
CGACAAAGTATCACCCACAGTGTTTCAAAGGCCTGAGAACAACTATTGTCTATTGTCTGGTCTTACATTTTAAAGGAAGAGGTTAGGCCCCCTCCAATGATTATCGCTAACCTTAAAGCCTTTGTTGGTGCTCCTCCTGGGTTCTGTTGTAGGCAGTGCTGCTCTACCATCTTGCTTCTTCTTGCTGCAGCTCTGGGTTGTGCACAATAAAGCAAAAAACTGTGGCTTTCTGTTCCAAAGTCCTATATTTGCTCTACTGAGCATGTGCAATGCCCAGGGCAGCAGTGAGGATCGCAAAGACCAGAAGCAAGATGGCAGCATGGTGCTCCTAAACTTAGAGCCAGTGCAGTTTTCAGAGGAGAGGAGCACCAGCCTGGAATCTATGGTTAGTAATTACAATCAATGAGGTGGGTCATAACGTCTTTCCTTGTCCTTTATCATCTTCTGGCACAAGTGAAGATGTCTCCTTGCCCCGACCCAACCTAACAAACACCACAAGGCACTATAACTGTTTCCTTTCAGGTTGTTAAGGCTAGGAATCTTGCAGAATAAACCCATAGATACAGAAAAGATTGCCTGTGGCCATTTCAAAAATATAAATTACTTTTACAGGGAAAAGGGTCTTTTAAAAAAAAAAAAAAACTAAACAAAATCTAAACTATACACTTCCTTTAAAAACAAAGAAGGAGAAATACAGCAGGTAAAAACATACAGGAGCTTCTTTTAACATCACGTCATTCCAAAAAAGAAGAAGAAGGCCACTATTTGGTACTGTGAACAAGTTCAATGAGTAGGAACATCTTGTAAAAGTGTTATCAGTGACAGAAAATCTCTACTTAAGAGGCTTTAGAAAGTGAAGCGGCTTGTAATAGCAACAACCCAATTATGATCTTGGCGCTGTTCAGGTTGTCTGGTCGAGAGCTCTGAGCAGATCTCTGCCTTGAAGAAGCGTTGAGTTGCCCAGAACTGGGACATTAACCTCACAGTCATATCGCGTCAACTCCGGCAACAGATACGATTGGAAAGATGGGCCAATGAGACATGAGGCCAGACCTACAGAAGGGCAACACACAAATGGGAACATAAATTAAAATTGATATTCATGTCTAATCTAAGTCTGTTGCAGGTTATGGCACTCCAGGAATTGATTTGGTCTACCGCTATTGTGATAGAAGAACAGTGCCTAAAAAGCATACCTTTCATTTTTTCTGTTTGCTGCATATTGTAGTCATGGTAACTGCAGTTGAAGAAGGTATTTGAATAAGCAAGTTTCCGCCCATCTCTGGGAGGCGCTACACATTGCTGCTGTTGCTGTTGATTGATTGGTTGGTTTAGCTCTCTGTGACGGCCACATATGTAGCCATCTGAAAAGAGAAAATAAGTTGCAGGCTTGGTTTGTCAAGGATTCTATAAATGATACATCATCAAAATGCACAAATACATACACAGTTAACAAAAATAAGACTTTTTCTCTCCATAAGAATGTTTAGGTGGCAGGAGGACATTCCTTGAGGCTTGAAGAAAGATGAAGATCGATGGTTTCACCATAAACAGTATACAAAGGACATGGGTTGAGGAGACTGCCTCATACAGACTTAAATAAACAAAAGGAATCCTGGGAATGAATTCCAAACAAGCTCCAAGAGAATCCCATTTACATGGGTTTATCCTATTGGCTAAAGCCAGGATAATAGCTGACCAGACAGGTTTCGCCTTTCTTGAGGTTCATCAGTGGAGTGTAGGGTTGTCAGATCAGCTTAGATAGAGCCACCGTGTGGCTTCGCATACAATGGACATGAGTTGAGGAGGCTGCCTCAGTGGGGGAAAACCCAGTGGGTGAGCTTTAGCCAATAGGATAAACCCATGTAAATGGGATTCTCTTGGAGCTTGTTTGGAATTAATTCCCAGGATTCCTTTTGTTTACCATAAACAGTGAATGAGTTAACTTTCAGTAAGGACAACCAAAACATTTACATTTTTCTAGAGAGGTGGTAAGGTGATTCACAAAGGTCATTAAATAATTCATCTGGGCTGAAAAAGTCACTTGTCCACCAAGTCCAGTGTATCACCCAGCAAACCCCTGACATGCCATATTCTCTTATGTGGAAATAAAATGCACTATAATTACTAAACAATATCAGTAATGGTTGAGCCTGAGGAGATAAATGCATGAAGTTTGGGTTGTCAGAACTAGGGTGAACGGTAAGTTTGATGTCTACTTCTGGTCCAAAAAGCCTTCCAGATCTTGTTGAACCACCGTGAATAGCATTGGCCCTGGAAAGCCATATATATATATATATATTCAGAAATATATATTCAGTGAATTTTACTAATTAATTTAAAGCTTGGTACTGCTGAAATGACAGCTATCTTCTGCTGAAGACCCCAAACCTCTCATGATACAGCCAGCCCAAAGCTCTACCCATTGCCGTACCCTTGCATGAAAGTGAAGAAGACTCACCATTAAGGACACTTGTACTGAGGGACTTCCTTTCTGCCATCAGGGGACAGCTCCCTGACTTGAGTCCTTTCATACGTTTCCACAACAGGGCATTGTTACTGTCTTGCAATTCCCCCTGAAAATATATCATCCACATGACACTGTGAGAGGAACCATAATGAACAAGACCTAAGCTGCTAAAGTGCACAACCCATAAGTTCATACACAAGTATCTTAAAGGAGAAGGAAACCAAAAAAAATACACCTACATCATTAGGTTTGCCATCAGGCCCCCTCCTTAAATGCTGTATTAAGAACTCCGTTATCCCTGCATTATTTGTGCACCCATGTTCTGAAGATTCGGTGCTGTGAACATTTTAGCGCCGCCATTTTTAAAATGTGCATCACTTCCACCCTGTGCTTTCTCTTTACTGTGCATGCGCCTCCTTCATGGCCCCACACTACAGACCTCAGTTAGAGAGACCCGATTGCTGGCTGACTTCTTTTAAGCTTCCCTCCTCAGCTCCTGTGTTCGCTCACTGACAGACTGTAAATTAAAAGCGGAGCGAGCGCAGGAGCTTCAAAGGTTCATCTAGTTTGCTAGCAACAGGGGAGCTGCATCGACTATTGGAGCTTGTAATTAATGAGGCAGGGGCAGAGAGGTCACGTGACCACATTCGTCATCTGCACAAGGAAGACAAAAGATTCTTGTGCGCATGCGCAGGGCACTGCTGGAAGCTATTGTGCATGCGTGTGCCTTATTCAGATGGATTTCTTGACAGAAACAAGGGTATGCTTTTTCATACATGTTTAATCTTTTTTAAAAATCGATTGCAGCAACAAGATAAAGGGAGAAACTAATGAGGGAATGCTTGCTGGTAAATTTATATACTATTTATTGTCAACACTTAGAGCTTAAGTATTTTTTTGGCATGCTCCTCACTAAATTAAATGTACCCCCCCATGCACATGTGCATTGCTGCTCCTTCATTTTGCTTTATTGTCATCTATAAACTCACTGCAGTTGCACCTGCCCAGAATATACTCTTATTGCATTACTGCATCTAAAACTATACTGAGGATAAAACATCATGCCTCCCCCTCTTGCTGTCCTTAATATTTACTCAGTACCTTTAACTGCTCCATGTTGGTGTGATCTACACTTTTTCTAGACACCTTTTCTGTACTTTTACAACAACACCTTCATACAAGTCACCTACAACTCAGACATTACAGAACATAAACTCCTCTGCAGAACTAATCTTCCTCTTGGTTTCATTAGCCGACAAAACTAATGGTTCTAGGACTTACCACATCAACTGGTGGAAATCCTTGTTCTCCATAATCGAGCGGCCGCTTGCGTTTCATACTGTTGCAGAAAGGAATCTCCGCAGGGTGTAAGTCTTTACCACGCTGCCCAAAACTCTCAAGGGACCTGTCATCAACATTGCTTTTAATACTGATAGATTTATATTTGGAAAGATTCTTTCAGTGTCATGCTTGGCTAAGAGATAAGCTCTTTTACTCGGCTTCATGGGCTTTGGGTCCTGCAAACTTCAAGCCAAAGTGATGTAAATTTATATATTTATCTTAACTAAGGCCATCTATCTATAAAATGTCATTTTGGCTGTAAATATGAAGATTCTCATTCATCCAGGTCATGGTGTTTCTAACACAAAGTAACTCAAAACAACTGAACTTGCTGAGAAATTTTATGAAGATTTATGCTTTCAAAGTTGGCCACAGGGGGCTGTCATCTTGTAACTTTGTTATACATCTTTGCAAGACTAGACTACATACACATGCTCAGTGTGATCTGGGCTAAGCTTAGGGATCGTCATAAATGATCAAAAAACAAAGCTGCTGGAGTTCTGCATGGCTGGTAAGTGAGGCGGGGGCTCCCCCTGCTGTTCATAAATATGATTGTTTCCCTGCCAGAAGTTAGGGACCGTCTGACAATTCCTATCCACATAAGTAAATGAATGGAGAATTTTACTGCATACAGTCAGGTTTCTTATAAAAACAGTACACATTTTTTAATTGAAGTATATTGGAGATAGATTTCTTTTTCATTAAAGAAAGTAAAAATGGGATTTTATTTCTTTGCCTTTCCTTGCCCTTTAAGGCTGCTTATCATAGAATCTCTTGGCATTTCTACAAAGAGATTGTATCTAATTTTTCTTATAGGATCCATACTGTACTGTAGGTGTTTAAACGTATAACTATGTAACTGGGCACTCAACTGTTTTATGAATCAAATTGTAAATACATAATTACCTTTGTTTGTATAAGGGCACATTGTGCAAATGGATCGGTGGTCCTGAAGGCAAGCTGGTTAAAGACCCATTATACTGCTCCACAAACCGCCATTTGTTAGACATATAACTGACAGGAGGATCTGGAGGCCATTGAACATTAGGCCTTCCGCCCATTGAAGATAATGGTGGAGTAGCACCTGTATGGAATGGTGTTAATGGCAATGCCTTTTTCTCATTGTTGAAAAGTACAGGAGGCAATGGGTTTGGGCTGCCATTATTGCTTTTAGCTGCGGTCGGTTGACGGATGTTCTGCTGAAGAAATGGATTCTGGGGAGATGGGGTCGTTGGCTGGAAGAGCGAGTTAATGTTACTTAAATTCTGCTGGGCATTTTGTGGGATGTCATTGATCGTGCTTTCTTCTTGACATATAGGATTCAATTGGAAGTCTTCACCGTCCATGGGAATGTATGGAGCGAGGGTTTCCAGGTCCAGATCATTAAAGTCATTCTAGGGAATTCAAGAAAAACACTTATCAACCCAACAGCATAAGTATGACATTAGCAACCCAAAAAGCTGTATGATAATGTCAAACTTTAGTTTTATTACATTGATCAGGATCAATAGCTTTGCGGGGGATCCAAAAAACAAGAGCCAATGTAATCTAATCTAGACATATGCTCCCATATGTAATATAAGGCACTAAGTTTGTGCAGGAGCAGTAACCCATGGCAACCAATAAGATGCCTGCATTTAATCAGGTGACTAGTTAATTCTGCCTGCTGATTGGTCGCTATGGGTTACTGCCCCTGGGCAAACTTAGTGCCTTTTATTACATAACCCCAATAATCTTTTTTCTTATTTGGTGCATCGTAGGCTTCTTATGGCTTTGATGTGCCACATTTTTCATTCCACTGGATGGATTATACAATTAAACTTCAAGAGGATTATCGTGTGTTTCGTAGTGGGCAGCTTTTCAGACCCTGAGTACAGTTAATACAGAGGAAAGATATGCTACTACAGTTGTACCTCAGTGGTGTTACACTGATTCTTTGCTTCAGTATCCATAGCAAAAAGTTTCTCAATCAATTCAATCTTAAGATCTTCATCCAAAGACGAGTAATATGCTTCTGGACTGCTTGGCTGAAATGAAAAAAATGTCTGAGTTATAAGAAGCACAATCTATGGTTTAGGAGGAAGAAAATAAAGAGGAAAAAAAAAAAAAAAAAAGTTGCTTCCCATATGTTAATGGGGTTTTCCCCTGGACTGGAATGATGAATACATAAGTTGTTGGAGCCGGTTTATTGAGAAAATATGGACAGACCTTTGGAATCAGTGACCTACTTAGCTAAATACATATATAGTATCAACAAGCAAAACTGGGACATAGCTCCACTTTTAAGTAGAAGACCCCAAATTCTGCAAGTTCATAGGTTTTAAGAGTTTTAGGTGAGTCAGTCCATAGGAAGTTTTGCTTTTGGACATCTGATGATTACTATTCATTAAGCCATAATCCGATACAACAGGGGTGAATAAATAACAGGACTAATAATGTGACCCCTTCAAAGTTTTAATATGCACAATAAAACTATAGTTTCCCCCTAAGAAGGGCATGCTATTTATGAATTGTTGAATTTCCCAGCAAACTCAGCTGTTAAGCTTATCTGAGCTACGTCCCAATACAGCGAGGCCTTTACAATATAACTAGGTCAACATGATTATTTACACATTAGACAATGATTTGCAGCCAAGGCCTAGATTGATGATTACGAGACTCCAAATAAATAAGCAGAAATGGTGCATGGATAATGTTTCAGTTCAGATTTAGGACTGAAAAAACTATTTCCAATTGTTCCTCCAAAAAGTTCTGCCCTCCCCCCCCCATCATCATAGTCACTGCTGATGGATGTTCAATGCTATGTTTTCATATTATAATGTTTCAGCTGTAACAATGAGGCGGATGTTTTGGAATTCTGAATTATGAAATCCTGTAGCATCATCCTTGTACACATTACGGCAAAACCTAGCGGTTCTAGATGAAGCAAAACCAAACTCAGAAACGGTATGAAATCACTTGGAATGCAATCATAGGTATGGTATATCTCAAGGCAGATATAGAGAGTAATTTATCTCACCGTAGAACAGGTGCTGTTGCTGCTGGCGCTGGGGGTGCTGTTCCCTGGAGCAACCTGAGGTGCTTTGAAGGACGGAAGATTTATTATGTCAACCTGGGAATTTAGGTTCTTGACTTCCAAAGGCCACTGCTTGCTTGGACTTGTTTGGACACTACTGTTAAATCTAGCTGCCTCGTCAAATGTCTGTGAACCTGGAAAAATAGAAGTTTTTTTTTATTGGCATACCAAAATAAATACACAAGATCAACAGCTTAAGATGTAGTACTACACGATAATGTAGAGGTCTTCCCAACGGGTGAAACACTGGTTGAACGTGCCGGGTGCCTAACCTGGAAGACTCTTCCCTTGCACAGGGTCAACAGTACTTGTAGTAGAAAATCCAGCTGCTCACCGTCAATTGAAGTTTAATATCAGTGTTTTATAAGCCCATATATGTCCGTAAAGAAGGGCCCTTCTCTACAGACATGTATGGGCTGATATTAAACTTCAATTGACAGTGTGCAGCTGGATTTTCTACTATAAGACGTAGTACCAAACATGGATCCTTAAGGTGGCCATACACAGAGATGTCGCAAAACGAGCGGATCTCTCTCTGATGTGACCATTAAGGTGGGCGATATTGGGCTGATCCGATCGTGGGCCCTAGGGCCCAACAAATAGATCACAATGCAGGGGACATGGGTGGTCGGATCGCGGGAACAGATGCCCAATCGACATCTGCCCGACTTTCGGCCAGATATCGATTGGAGGAGCCTGTTGTAGGGCCCCACTCACGGGCCGATAAGCTGCCGACTCAGTCTGTCGGCAGCTTTTATCGGCCCGTGTATGGCCACCTTTAGAATCATCAAATTTATTGATTCAGTTCCAGACTCACCAAAATCCAATGAAACAATTTCATCCCCGGGTGTGGGTGCCAGCTGGGCAAGGTCCTCGGGTTCCTCTTTCAGCTTGGTGAACAAGAAGTCACTCTTTTCTTGAACGGAGCTGCTGAAGAAGGAGTCCATGGTCAAGAGATGGGGCTTGAACAAGGATTCTGTTTGGTCCATGGAGAACACAACATCATTCTTCTCAATTTCACTGTTGAAAAAATGTATATAACCCTATTAAGCTACAAAGGTCTCAAAATTAACACCCACAAATAAGCACCCGGAGAAAAACAAATATTTCCCATTATAGTTGCCAAACAATGGTGTAAACCCACAGAGACAGACAATTATTACACTGACTTGATGTGCTAAGCCGTTTTGTTGAAGTTGTCCCTTTTGAACAATCCATTTTAACCAGATTACTATTTTAAAACAAGGTCTATTTTTTTCATTGGGTAAGGCTTTGCACAATTGTCAGCAAATCAGCTCCACTTGGGTGGTTGAACTTCAGACATGCCCAGACTGTTGTCTCACCTGAGAACATAGTTGACACAGACGATGCACTGCGGCTGAGAGTTGCGTGTGTTGTATATAACTGTACCTTGAGTTTCCACCCATAAGTAGCCACCGTGTTTTGCAAGCATCCGGTACTGGCCAGTGACCACTTGGCCTTTTGCACACACTAGAAAATCACAAGGAGAAGGCAATGAGACTAAAACTTAAAATGTTTGTCCAACAGAAAAACTAAACTGAATTATAAGACAACCAAATGAGCAACACCTCTTGTAAAATAAACCTTACAATAAAGATGAGTCCAGTTGGGTTGATTCAATCATTGGGCGGGTACTGCAGGCCTACAGGAACAGATCTAGCAAGGGCCATGTCAGAGTGTTGACATTGTCTTTCTCTGTCAGGATTTTCAAACCTTCCCCATTAGCATATATAAAACTTAAGGCCAGACTTAAAGTCTGGAGGGCGCCATTTTTTTTTTATTATAAGGGATCCCTGACCACCAATGGATTTTATAACTAGTGAGGGGGATTGCCGTTTTTAGCGCTGGTGTGGACTTTTTGCTTGTGTGGGGCAGGCGGGATCTGGGGTGGGGCTTGGGATCTGGGGCGGGGTTTAGGATCTGGGGTGGGGCTTAGCATCTGGGGTGGGCAGGGCCCAGAAAATAATTCTGAAGTAGCAGAATATAGGCAGGAAAAAAAGATATACAGAGAGCCAGAGATATCTAGAGTGAACTGTCATGGAATTTCAGGAACTGGAGACCATTTGAGATGAAAGACAAAGTTTATTTAACACGAGCACTGTGGATTCTAAACTCACAAAGGAATGCCGAACAAAGGAATCACAGAGTTTTATAGACTTAGGAATGTATTACAGGAGAACATAAAAGTATGGAAGTAAAAGGGGGTTACTGGTGAGAGAGTGTAGAGATACCACTCCACAGCACAGAAAAACAAAGAACTGCTCTTATAGCCAAACAGGTGGCTCTGCCTCAAGGCCAGGATACTAGTGACCAAGGTTAGAATCCATCCAAGTCATGGGGGCTCCTGGGGGAATCTGCATACACAGAATGATATGCTCTGTAGATATTTAAAGATCAAGAAAAGTGTGGGATTGAGTGGGAAACATCACTAATTTATAACCAATTATATGTTGGGTTTTATTGCCCAAATGTATTTTTTTTTTTGGATCAAAAAGGAAATATGGCTAGAAAAGCTGTATTTTATGCTCTGAACTTACTGTGCCAGCCCACAGATTCAGTATCCCTATAAAAGTAATGGCCAGTGCCTTCAAAACTGTAACCCCATCTCTTGAGTGTCAGTGGCACTGCACATGCTCAGTGGGCTCTGGGTGGCTGTTGGGAAGATTAGCCACACACATCTTCACTGCTAAAGGGTTATTGGTCTTGGGCTGATACAGAAGCCCAGAACATAACAGCCCAAAAGTAACTCAAAGTTACTTTGCTTTGAGTTACTTTTGATATACATAATGCTATAAGTTCTGTGGCCCATTCAGAAGGAGGTAAAATCCACTTTAAGATGCACTGAAGGCTTCCAGTGTGTAGTGTCAGCAGGGCTGCCATCAGGGGGGCACAGTTGGTACAGTTGTACTGGGCCCAGACCCCCCTTGACAGCATCAAAGCCATGCCACCTCTTCTGAAGTCCCGAACCACCAAAAAACCAAACAGCGGAAGTCCCAATGCCTGAAGTTGAAGTCCTGAAGGGGCAAAAAGAACCGAAGCCAGAAAAACAACCGTAATTGAAGTCCTGAAGCCAGTGAAAAGACCTAAAGTCACTAAAATACCAGAAGTTGAAGTCCTGAAGTGGTGAAAAGACCCAAAGCCATGAAAATAGCCAAACTTGAAGTCCTGAAGCAGAGAAAATACCCAAAGCTGAAGTCCTGAAGTAGCAATAAGACCCAAAGCCACGAAAATAACTTAAGTTAAAGTCCTGAAGCTCAGTTCTATTGAACACCAATGTGTGTGTGTTTTTTTTTTGTTTTTTTTTAAACCCCTGGCCACTAATGTATTATTTAATACTCTAAAAACCAATGTTTTTTAATTGTAGGGGGGGCTGACCACCAATGTTTTTTCAAAAAAACTTTTATAGGGCCCTGGTGCCAATAGTTTTTTTTTTTGTTTTTTTTCAAAAAAACTTTTACCCAGGCCACCATTTTTTTTAATGATAAGGGATCCCTGACCACCAATGGATTTTTATAACTTGTGAGTGAGGGGGTTTGCCGTTTTTAGCGCTGGTGTGGACTTTTTACTTGTGTGGGGCAGGCAAGATTTGGGGTGGGGCTTAGGATCTGTGGTGGGCAGGGCCTAGAAAATGTTGCTGTACAGGACCCTGTAACTTTGATGGCGGCCCCCGAGTGTCAGTCGTAGTTGGTTATGCCACCATTGTATGTTTAAGAGCAGAGATTTAATATATTGACAAAAAGATTCTCCTTCTATTACTCATGTATAACAAACAGAATGCCTGAATGACTTTAAATGCATGTAATCCTCTCTCAACCATTAAACCCTCCCCAATTAATCTCCTACCAACAGGTATTCTAGGTGCCAGCAAAATAGGAACAAAAGAAAAAAAAATGGATGTCCTCATGCGGCTTTCCAATAGAATTCATAATTACAAGTTCTCTAAAACAGCACAATCCTAGGGGAAATAATAAAGCACATTAATTAACTAAAATTGTCTTGGTTTCATATTTTTTTTAGTAATAAACTGTTATTCCATCCAAGGATGAGTTAAAATTGGACCTCTGTCATCCAGTGCATCTAAGTTAAATAAAATCAAAGGATCCTGCTAGAATCCACGGAGCAGCCACGCTCTGTTCTGTTTTATGGCACCTAATTGTCCATTTAATAAGTCCGGTGTCAGCTACAGTCATTACTAAGGGGGCCTGCTGGTGAATTACATAACTTTTATCTCTTTCATCCTTTTTTTCTTTTCCAAAAAGTACATAATGTTCTCATGGAGCAAAATACAGAGCACAGACCCTTCTGCAAATCTGCATTAGTTATCTGTGCTTCATATCTGCTGCTTGGCTGCATGTTATTATAAGGAACAATCCTATCGACAGAGCCCTCGTATTAAGTAGACACATTCAATGGCAACTATGGATAAAAAGTTGTTACTATACAGTACATGGTACATTGCTATATAGGAGAACGTTGGCTTATCAGTCTTCCAGCCATAATCCCAAGAATATCTAAATTAAAAAAAAAAAAGGTTTTCAGTCAACTTTTCTTGACCTTCTAGGTGGGCTTTCATGTGTATCTAGGAGGGCAAATAGCCTTTCTTCTTATATCTCACCTTAATTACCCTTTAATCTGGGCTTCCAAGGTATCTATGCAAGCAAATGAGAGATACTAACTAGCATTCAGGCAGAGCCCTCCTCCACTACAAGCCCCCAAAGTCGCCAGGCGACTAATCTCCCAGAATCGCCTGGTGTGGACTAACCCTAAATCTATGTTTTTACAGTCAGTGGAGTTGAACAAAGCTGGTTGAAAATCTGAAAACCATTGGTATGGATAGTTAAATCAAATACATCGATGACATAGGACAGAGGCCCCCAACCTTTCTTAGCGAGAGCAACATTCAAATGAAAAAAAAAAGTTGAGGAGCAACAAAAGTATGAAATAAGTCCATGGGAAAGCCAAATAAGGGCTTCGTTTGGCTATTTGGTAGCCGCTATGTAGACAGGCAGCCTACAGGAGACTCAATTTGACAATACACCTGGTTTTATTAAACCGAAACTTGCCTTCCAGCCTGAAATACAAAAATAAGATCCTGCTTTGAGGCCACTAGGACCAACATCCAAGAGGTTGTAGAGCAACATGTTGCTGGTGGCCATTGGTTGGGAATCACTGACATAGAAAAATCCCCAGGTGCAAAACTTGTTCCAAAAGAAGTTCTAACCTCAGCTCCATGCAGCACTTAACCTACTGAAACGCATACATAGCCTAATCTGACTAAGAAAACCTTTGAGCATTATGTAAATGAAATGAGGTGCAACGCTTCTCTGCATCAAAGCCAACGCACTAATTGTGAAGAAATAACATATGTCACAACGTGTCTACGATGAGTGTGAATGTTACTGAATTGAAGTTGCCCCTGGAAATTTGTGGATGAGTTGCTAATATCTGGGCCTGGGTCCATCTATGTTTTGGAAAGGGAAAACAAAGAAAGATTTGTTGCAACTTACAGTTCTGGTGGCTCTTAGTCATGTTCTCGGAATCCAAGGCATGATAAAACTCGTATGCAGAACGTCCAAGTAGCTCCTCTGGATGGTATCCAATCAATTCAGTTATTCTAACAAGGGAAACAAATATCATAATGCAGACTGTGCTAATAATAATAATAATGTTACCGACCTAGAGAATTCTGTCAATCACAGAATTTCACCTTCATCGTGGCTTTGTAGGACAGTCTAAAATTCTCCCCAGACTTCACCCTAACCTTTAAGGTTACCAGTCCCTGCCACCACATAGGGAGCCAACCACCCTCAGCTTAGAAATCAAAATGTCATCTTCTCCCTAGCGCAGGGCAGAAAATATATAGAGGTATATGGAGGTTTCTTGGGAAGCTAACATGGCAGTCTCCATATTTGCTTCCTGAGATGTTATAATTATTTCAGATGCAGTAACATGGCATTTGCAATACATTTTGCCAAAACTAATATCCTGAAATAAATTTCCAAATTGTAGCATTATTATTATTATTATAATTAATTGTTCGTGGGGAGATGAGTTTGGCACTGCTTGTAAATATGTGGAATAATTTAAAGAATTTAGACAAACCCCCTAGAAATGTGAAAGTCCCATGATCCTCAGCTCACCAATGTGTGGGAAATTGACATGGCTTGTGTAGAACAACAATCCTCGGAGGCAACACAGACATTAAATCCATGGGCTCTCCCTACAGAGTTTTCTTGTGTCCTAGTGAAGTTTAAATGCAGCAAGAGGAGAGTCATGGGGTGCCCCAGGCCACAATCACAAAAACAAGGCTCTTTGTTCAGTTTCGTCATGTTTTGTAAACAAAAATGTGTTAATTATTGACTCATTAAAATAGCTTTTGTCACATGATAGCTCATCATCATCAAATTCAGCCCAGCATTGGGGACCTTAATAACAGAAACAAACACTTTTTGCACTCTTAGATTTTTTTTGTGAATTTAATTTTTTTATCAATTTCAGGTTCATTTTCTCAAGGAAATGGGTGAAAATAACAGATTTAAAGAAACGTAGTTCTGCAGTAGAGCGCAAGCCTATATTTATGAACATTCCAGTCTTATAATAGGCTGTAGAACAGGGTAAAGCCAGTTTGCTGCCAATTATTCATTGCCAAACACCCAGCACTCAATGACAATCTTAGGCCAGGAGTGTATTACTACTACTACATTACTACTACTACTAGCAGGTAGGTTTATACTGAGGTGCCATTTATATACAATAAGCAACATTCAAAAGTACATTTTTGAGGATGCACACAATAATACAACTCATTCCCATGTGGCCCACCAGCCTACAGAATGATGTCCACCATTGCCTCCAAACAGTCTGTATTTCTGCAGGAGGCATGCCTGTTGAGCCCCCCATCCCAAATGAGATACTTTCAATACTAATATAAGCGTCAAGGATCAATTGGTTGTGATGGCAGTGATCAATATATTGCCTATGAATGATTGGTTTGTAATTTAGCTCTAAATAATGAACCTAGAAGATGATAGATGATTGGCTTGTTCAGGTCTACTAACCCCACTTGGAATTCATTAATCCCCCCTCATATCTTTCTTTACTTCTAAGTAGAAAACACAGAATCTTCTTTCATTATATTTGCAACATAGATAATATAAGCTTAGGCAAAGGCATAGCTCAGTGTCAGAAAGGCAGCAGTTTTAATCCACAAGGTCCACTTTAATGAGATGTGCCATTCAAGGTCCATATGTGCATCAACTTGAAGAACTGGCCCTTGAGATGGCAGAAAGAGTTACAGAGTGGAGCAAGAAGGGTATATTACCAAGCAATGTATGTTAATGTTCTTGGATTATATGAAAGTCTGACAAAATCTGCTACAGATAAGGACCCTAAAGGATATTTCGTGGCTACAAAGAGGTAGGCAAATTATTCTATAGTTAGTAATAAAATGAGCAGCATTCTAGAATATGTTATGAAGGGCAACAGAATTTGGAGAGGGTAAAATTAAGGCCAGACAACAAAGATCATGAATTGTAAATACTGTTCTTTGGCTGCCTGATGATGAAGATGAACAATCTAGCCAAAGAACAGCTACACAACCGCAGGCTTGAATTACAGCAAAGTGACATGGCCAACCCAATTAAGAATGAAATAATAAGGGAAATAGTTATTAATTGTCATAAGTGATTTATTGACAGGAACAGACCGTTTTGTGGTTGTGAAAATCAGCCACAGGGGATAACTATTATTTACAGGGATGCCGTCCCTGGGCCCCCCCGCATAGTCAGTTTTATCCCACCAGCAGTCCTTCATTTGTTGGAATCGAACCTCCAGCAACCAACTAAGAGCTAAAGGCTACTTTATATACTTAAAGGGACCCCACAATGTCTGCTTAGCCCAGGCCCCAGCACAACCACAGAAAAACCTGACCTCAAGTCTAGAACTGTGCTCCCCTGTCAACGCCTGGTGCCAATATTGAGAAGATAATAGAAGAGTCTGTAAAGACTTGTACAGGTTGACTTGATGAGATGTGAGATTTGGACCTACATGTCCTACATTACCTACATGTCACAACCCATTAGAGAATGCTGTTTTATCAAGTTCAAAATGAGTTGTTGCTTTGCTTTACTGTGAGTATGTGACTGTATTTGCAGCTAGTCCCAAGAGCTGGCCCTCAGGTACCCCTCTGCATGGAAGGTGTTGAGAACTTAAGTTGATTCTGGGCATGGCCTAGGAGGACCATTGGTCAGAACTGTATGTATTTGACATCTGTGCAGGATGGCAGGAAAATCTTGGGGTAAAAGCAACATTTAAACTGCTTGGGCATACATGTCCTCTGTATACTTGATGAAGCTCTTAGAGTCTAATAAACTGATTAAACTATCACCAATTAGAAAAACGCCATTCCTTTTGGGGTGAGCAGTGATTGGGATTCAGTAATGGCTGTCCTGAATCAGGACAGTTCACAGGTATGTCATCGATGAATTGGTACCAAAGTTCCCCTAACACATTTGTATTGATACTACTGAAAGCTGGCCACTTCAAACAACTGGTTAAAAACCCAAGGGAGAAAATACTGGAAGGGTAAATGACAATTTTCATGAGAAAATGCAAAATAAAGACCATTTTGGCAAGGGAAAGCACTTTATATTTAAAAATGTTCCCTTGGGTAGATGTTTTACTTGACAAAGATATCAAAAGGTTTATTATTGCACGTAGCTGCCTCCACCATTTACAGTTAGAAACAGAAGAATTCCCCTGTGGGGCACACAAGACTTTTGGTGCACAAACCTGTCATCGCAGTATGTGAACTTCATGTCCATGCTGTGGCGGCTCAAGAAGGTCTTACTGTCCAATGGGATGTCAATGTTGGATGGGTGCTGGATAGGTTGACACATCATGATGAGACAGCTGAGTATGGGTTCCTTGTAACCACAAAAGGAATGTGAATGGTAGGAGCTGTACGCCTTCACATGGCCGGTACAGTGAAGAACCTTACAAGGGATGCAGATGAGACTTCAGTAAATCAAGTGAAACCTACAGTGTAGTTTTTTTTGTTTCTGTTCATTTTTGTCTGTTCCTGTTTCTAAATTCGATGACAGTATTACTAACCCAACTTGCAAATATCTCTAGCCTACTGTTATACTCTATGACCATTCTGTAACCCTGACCCACAGCAGACTGTACCAACATGAGTGTATCGCACCCAGTGTTGATGGTACCAAGAATCTCATCTTATTTCTTTTTTTGCACTCACCCTTTATATTGAAACCAATCCTGAATTCCATTCATAAATTCCTTACCTTCCATGTGGCAGACTTTAGATTCACGGTCCTTCCTCTGTTGGTGACTGTACATTTCATCCTCATGAAGAAATCATGTTCTGTATTTGCCTCCTTGTTCTTCTTACCAGAACCTACACCTACAAAAAAAAGTAAGCTCTATTGTTCAACATCACATGGAACCATAAATACAATGAATGTTGTATAGATGAAGAGGTTCTTATCTTCATTGGATGGTGGTATTAATGCAGTGGGAGCCCCATCAAAACACCTGCCTCCAATTACCCACTATTATCTTCATTGGGCAATTATTACCTAAAGAAAAGCAGTTGCATAAACTTCTTCTACAACAGTTGACTATACCCATAACCAACGGTTACCCATAACCCTTCCCTTTTTTTGAGAGTTCTCCTGGTGCTTTTATGACACAACAAACATGGCAGCAAACTGAAGCCTCAGTTAAGCCCAAAGCCTACAAATATACACATGTATTATATATAAAATATATATATAGGATGGGTGGAGATATAGAGCTGCTCTATATCAGGACTGGTTTTAAGCTGGGCATTTCAGGTTTATCTGGAAATTATCCCATTTATTACTAAATGAGCTACTGTTTTAGTAGCAGGGTCAATTAGTTACATGCTAAATATTAGTTTTGTTATCATGCCATACAAATTCTATGGTAATAATTAATTGCACAGCAGAAAACTTGTAATAATTTAAAATACATCTCCATACCTGATTTCATGCTTAGATTTTCTCTAATCTCATCATGATCACATGGATGTGTGAAGTCAAAGATGCTGTGTCCGGTCAGCTCCACCTACAATATCATAAAATATTTTAGATTTTTTTTTTGTTATTTATTTTTGTTTCATTTTTTGCTGCCAGAACAGCCTTCAGCCTTTACTCTTCTTGGAAGGTTTCCACTAGTCGTGAGCCTGCACCTGACCCCTCCCAACCCTAACCTGGCCAAAACGGACACTCTATTTGTAGACTAGCACCCACCCATCTCTGACATCATGAAAGGAGTATAGTTGCGGGCAGGGAGAGGGGGAGGGAAGGACTCTACCTGAACTAGAGTCCTGTAGTGGGGCAGGTACTCTGTGGGATAAGGGTCGGATTTTGGGTAGGGGTATAGATGCGGTTTGCGAGTCTCATATAAAGTTCTTATGTTATATTGTCTATATTTTACTCCTTTTAAAATTTTACAAAACGTTTTTTCTGCCCCCAGCCCACTTGATGATGTCACTTCCAGGTTTGCAGCAACATCACTTTCTGTTAAATGGTGGTCGGCTGGTTGCAGATCAGGTTGCAGATAAGGCACTTGCAGGTCAGGATCGGGTAGCGGATTAAAGTGGGTAAATATGTGGGATGCGGATCGGGTCGTGGGCTTGAGGGGGGGGGTCCGGGTCTTATAAATTGATTTTGCACAGGACTCTAACCTGAACCCGCTTGCTATTCAGACATCTTGTGCAGAAGTAGGCCTGATCCTACCCAATCTGTGGGTCCCCGAGGGTTTCAGGTAGGCCACCTGTTTGGATTTCACCCGGACAGCATGGTTTTTGGAAGGGCTGTCTGGGTGAAAAGTTCCTGTCTGGATTTCCAAATCCGGACAGGACATTGAAGTT
Organism: Xenopus borealis; assembly: GCA_024363595.1. NCBI lineage: Eukaryota > Metazoa > Chordata > Amphibia > Anura > Pipidae > Xenopus > Xenopus borealis. The sequence goes on from CM044439.1 coordinate 7,174,839, forward strand.
AATGACAGAGCGATCAGCCAATCTTTGATTGCCATGTCATCAGCCCGTCCCTTGATGTCATCAGTCCTGCCCCCAACATCACTGCCCCCCTGACGTCATCTGTCCTGCCCCCCTGCCCAGTTTCCCCAAACTGAAAATGTGGCAATAACAGATTGGGAAGTCAGGACTGGCATTAGTATTCTAATTTATGCCACACTAGATCAATTAGGTATATATATATATATATATATATATAGATATATTTATTTATTGACAGTTGTGTATGGGCAGCTTGACACTGAAGTATATCAATATGCATTTGACTAAAGTAAAGCACCAAAAGGATAGTTTAATTGCAGCGACATCTTACCTGTGTTAAACCCAAGTACTTATTGACGTTTTCAGACATAAAAATCATGTCCCCGTCTTGCGTCACCACCGCAACAAAACCCTCCAGAGCTTTCAGGTACAAGTTGTTCATCTGTTTCTCTGAATCTGTCTCAATGTTCCGGTCTGCGCACACTACAACACAGTCAAAGCGTAAAGAAGAATAAATGGTAGGCTAGACTGAGGGTAACTGGTCGTACACTGATGTTTCTATGAGTCTGTTCCACCATCATTTCGTAGAAAGGATTTTTAATATAGTCCTTCAGTCTTGCAATGGCTCATATGATGACCAGTCTACAACAGCTCCACCAAGCCATGCTACAAAAGCATGATATGTCTAGAATAGAAATCCCCAACCAGTGGCTCATGAGCAATAAGTGGCCCACTAAACACTTGGATGTTGCTCCCAGTGGCCTCAAAGCAGGAGCTTATTTTTGAATTTCAGGCTTGGAGGCAAGTTTTGGATGAATGATAACCAGGTGCACTGCCAAACATTCTCTCCTGTAGGCTGCCAGTCCACACAGGGGCTACCAAATACCCAAACACAGACCTAATTCAGCGTCCCTGAGTAACGTTTTTGCATGCTTGTGTAGCTCCCCAACTCTTTTTTTTACATCTGAATGTGCCTCATGGGTAAAAAAAAGGTTGGAGACCCCTGATCATCAATGTAAATAAATACAAATACAGGGTAAAGGAGCTGTAATGTTGGATTTAGTAAACATTTTCCTCCCATCGTTTTCCAAAGAATTTGGATTTAAAGCTTATAAATTAATTTTTTGCATCTGGAAATGCTTACACCAACAATGAAAAGTTGTGGTTACTTGGCAACAAGTGACTCAATATGAATTTACGTATGGAACACTCGATAAAGCATCAGCGCTCCAGGCGCAGCCTTTGGTCGTAGTTTCACTGTGAGATCTGCAGACTTGTGAGCTTGACCTTCTGTCTATCAAGGGATTTGCAATAATTACTCTTACAAAACTTCCAAGAACGTTTACTTTTCTAGAAGAAAACAGCAGAGTGAGCATTCCGGGGTCACTCCTCTGACCTCATTCATGGACTCTGCATCCTGCTTCCCATAGCACTCGACTTGTTTTTCTCTTTCTCTCCAACTTCTTTTTTTAAACTGCTCTCAAGCTTTAAAGGGAAACAATATTCTGTTTGTTTTTATTATTAGAGTTTACTTTCTAATTATATACATCTTTGGAACTATACTTAAAAGAATATCAGTCATCCCGGTTCTAATAGAAATTGCAGTTTCGAAAGCAAGGCTTGCAGTTGGTCACATTTGTTTCATTTGCGGCCTCAGGGAGCCCAAACGAGTTGATGTGTTCATACCTAGCAAAGTGAAGCCTTCTGAAATCAGAAGGTATTTACTTGTCTCGTGTTCATACCTAGACATTCTTTATTAGGTGCAAGGGATGCCTGGGAAAATGGAACAATATGGTGGTTCTCTTCAACCAGTAACCTGTTCTGGTGCTGTTTTTTGAAGAAGAGGAATTCCAGCCAGTCAGAACAGATAAGAATCCCTGGGGGTGTCCAACACCTTCTCCTTCTCCTAATTCAGTGTCAAGTTTCTCCGCAGACCTCAGCGGGGTTTTCATGTCAATTAAACGTCAACATCTTCTATAAATACCGTTAATTATTTGGAAATGTTTTCAGGGATTTTATAAAATGAATTACCGATATTTGTAATATAATCGGACACAATTTCAGCAATATTCCCTTTCCAAAAAACAAACAGTTTAAAAATTGTGTAAAGTTGGCTGAATTCTTCTTTTTCTTTTTACGCACAAAGAGAAGACGGTACAACTATAACTCCGATGCCAAAACAAGATGAACAATTCTGTTGATTTCTGTTCTCAGGTGGCACATTATCTGGGAATGAGCGGAGAGACTCTCAGCTCAATACTTAGGCCCTTTCAAGCTAAAAATAACTCAAGTTCCATGAATCTATTGTGTCAGGATGTGCGCTAAGCTCAAGTTGAAGAACGCGGCCTCATTGAATAATCATTTCCTCCCAGATAACAATGTCTTCTCGGCAGCTGAAACATTTGGAGCAGGGCTGACATGGCTCTCACTATGCTCTGGCTCGGTCAATACCATGAACATTATAGTTCAGGAATTTTCCATACAAGATGCTAACACAGCCAATCTCTATTGGCCCTTTGTACACAGGACTCTAGCTATGGTTTAACTATGGTAAGCAATGCAACCAAAGCTCCCACCTACATGACATGGCCAAGACCAGACAACTAAGTGCAAATCTTGCCCAGCATCGAGTAGATGCAAGTATGCTATACTCGGATGAGCAAGTTTCACCAAAAATATTTGCTGTATTTCTTTTTGCATCACTTTTTGGTCACTTTGGAAACACCTTGATGTCCATCACTGCAATACATGCAGTACAGCTAAACTCCTTCAACCTACATTTGATCTTATCACTGAAAGAGTGTGAACTAAAGTCCATTCCACATCGAGAGTTGGGTTGTGAAGCTTTTGAATCAAGAGAAACACTGGCGAGAACCAACCCTAATGAGGCATCTTGAGCCTGGCCCACTGCCCACTCAGGATCTATGGAGTAGGGGAGAGATTCACTTTGGGGGATGTCAATTGTGATGATGTTACCACTGGGCCCATAAAGCTTGTGACACACGGGCAGATTTGGGGAGATTTAGTTGCCTGGCGAAGTCGCCCAAAGTTGCCTCACGTGACGTGAAGACACAAAGGCAGTTCGGGGAGATTGTCACCCAGGAGAACATGTGATTAGTCGCCAGGCGACTAAATCTGCCCGTGTGTCAAATGCCTAAACCCAACACTGTCCACGTCTCCAGAGAGAGCACCTGTACCACCATTTATCTGCATTAGCATTTGTTTGAGCTGACTCCGATAGGCCTATCTGATATCTCATTGCAAAGGGCCACAATTTAATGGTTAATGCCAGTGGCTCAATAGCTGGACCTGATCAGGGTTAAGTCATATAAAGATTAGAAAAGAAAGAAAATCCCATCAGACAAGGAAAGAAATTGTGTTTTGAATGAAATCATCCAATGGGTCTTCACATCTCCCATAAGATATAATTGTTGGCCTAGGGTCTAAACCAAAGGTCCCCAATCTTTTAAATCCGTGAGCAACATTCAGATGTATAGAAAGTTGTGGAGTAACACAAGCATGAAAATTGTTCCTGGGGGTGCAAAATAAGGGCTGTGATTGGCTATTTGGCAGCACCTATGTGGACTGGCAGCCTACAGGAGGCTGTTTTTTAATGCAACAAAAACTTCCCTCCAAGCCAGAATTGAAAAATAAGCTGCTACATTTAGGACACTGGGAGCAACATCCAAGGGGTTGGTGAACAGGGTTGGACTGGGGGGGCCCAGGCCCCTCTGAGACTGCTGTCCAGGGCCCCCCTCTGGCCTCGCTACTTAGACACAATTTGCCCCACTACTGCAACGTGGCGCAATTTGCTTGTTTTTTTTTGTAGGACCCGGAGATCGGGAGAACATGTTGCTCACAAGCTGCTGGTTGGGTTCACTGGTATAACTTTACCAAAAAGAACACTGTGGGGCAGATTTATCATTGGTCGAATTTCGAATTAAAAAAATTTTGAAATTTGACCATGGGAATAGTAGGGAAGTAAAATCCTTCAAATTAGACTATCAAATTCGAAGGATTTTACCACAATTCGATCGATGGAACAGGAAAGATTCGATAGAACGATCGATCAAAATTAATGATTCCCAATACGGTAGCTTGGATCTGGCGAACTAGGTGGTCGAATAAAAATTTAAAGGGGAAGTACTTCGACCATCGAATATTCGAATGACATTTTATTAGAATATTCTAATGAAATTTTATTTGAATATTCGAATTTGAATATTCCATGGTTGAATTTGCCTAATTTTGCATATTCAAATTCGAATTTATTTGAAATTTGATCAAACTTCAAATTATTCAGTGAATTTAGTAAATCTGCCCCACATGTCCACTGTATACTGCCAATAAAACCTTTTTATGGTAGAGCTTTTCAGTTTACTCATACATGGCATCTGGCCAATTATTTGGGGAGGTTAAGCCTCTCCAAACCTTCTTTATTCTCCACTTACTGAGCAACTGTATTAGAATCGCATTCTTGGAAATACAACGAATGTCACTGCCTTTAACACAGTAGCACCACATGAAAAAAACAGGCTCTTCCATTGTTCCTGCGGCTTCCTGAGACACTGATCTCAATCAGAGAAAATGTCTAAATGTTAAAGATTTCCTTTTTGGCATTTTCACACAGAACTGCCCACTGTGCAAATCAAAAGGAGGACTATTTCAGGAGAAGGAACATAAAAGGACAACGTGATGAATTCATCTTTGAACTGGTAGAGTAATATCATCAGCTGCTGAGCTGGAGTAACACAAACATCAAGTGCTAAAGGTCTCGGCGTGGGTTGAAGGTTAACTAAACGGACAAAAAACACATCTTTACCTAAACAGTTATGTAATGTTCCATGAGTAATTCATACAAATGAACTGTTTGTTTTGGAGACTGGTTTCCAATAAAGTTGGGCATGGACACAATAGTCAAATAAGTCAATATTTACTAATTAGTCTTACTCCAGATCCTCCATTGATAACATGACAAGTGTAGCAATGTAATTATCTAATCCTGGGACTTTATTAAGCATTTGATTATGAAAAGTTGTCCAATTCTTCATGCTGCTGTCCTGAACTTCATCATAAATACAGAGTCAAATCTCCGGCTCAGAACTTTAAACTTGTTTGGGTGTCAATGTGATTAAACATGGTGACCCAAGGGAATCCATAGAAGAGGACTTCTACTGGTCGTTAATAGATATTGCTCCGGCCCAGTGACCCTTGTGAACAACATGTTGCTCCTCAAACCTTGGATGTTGCTCCCAGTGGCCTCAAAGCAGGAGCTTATTTTTGAATTCCAGGCTTGGAGGCCAGATTTGATGCATAAAAACAGTTGTACTGCTAAACAGACTCCTGTAGGCTGACAGTCCACATAGGGGCTACAAACTGGCCAATCACAGCCCTTATATGGCACCCCAGGAACTTATTTCATGCTTGTGTCGCTCTCCACCTCTTTTTACATTTGAATGTGGCTCATGAGTAAAAAAAAGTCCACTGTCCATAAGGAAGAAATGGTTTTATGATGACACTGAAACCTGTAATACTGGTCAGCCAACCTCAATGGGTAACAAGGCCGTTGTGAACTGCTACGGAGACAGAGAAGAGCTTGCGATCCAAATGTCTTTTTGAGACAACTGATAAGCTCTGTAAAATACAGTGGGATTGTACAGAACAGTTATGTTATCTGCTATGTGTCCTGTGCATTTTCTCCTTTTTTCAAACTGATTGTTTGCCCCCATGGCAGCTTGTTTATGAACTATAGTAGTACTTATCTGTAATCTACTGTGTATCCTGTGCTTTAATGGCTGCCCCCA